>VXBH01008167.1:90470-163336 GCA_013400035.1 Rynchops niger
TTCTTAAATATGACGGATAGTGGCTTAGCAACTTCATCTGCCAGTTCCCTCAGGACCATTGTATGCATCTCATCAGGTCCAATGGATTTGTGCATCTTCAGGTTCGTTAGATGGTCTTGAACCTGATCTTCTCCTCCAGTGGGCAGTTCCTTATTCTCCCAGTCCCTGCCTTTGCCTTCTGCCACTTGGGCAGTGTGGCTAGAGCTCTTGCTGGTGAAGACCAGGGCAAAAAAGTTGTTGAGCACCTCAGCCTTCTCGATATCCCAGGTGACCAGCTCTCCCGTTTCCTTCCTGAGAGGGCCCACTTATTCCCTAGTCTTTCTTTTATTATTGATGTACCTGTAGAAGCTTTTCTTGTTGCCCTTGATGTCTCTGGACAGATTTAATTCTATCAGGACCTTAGCTTTCCTAAGCTGATCCCTGGCTGCTCAGACAATTTCTCTGTATTCTACTACTTATCATTGCTTCTGCCCTCTGTAGGCTTCCTTTTTCTGTTTGAATTTCTTCAGGAGCTCCTTGTTCATCCATGCAGGCCTTTTGGTGTTTTTGCCCCACTTTCTCTTTGTTGACATGTGTCGCTCCTGAGCTTGGAGGAGGTCATCCTTGAATATTAACAGGCTTTCTTGAGCACCTCTTCCCTCCATTCCTTTATCCAACGGTACTCTACCAAGCAGATCTCTGAAGAGGCCAAAGTTTGGTCTCCATGGTAGTGAGCTTACTGTGCAGCCTCCTTGCCTCCCTAAGGATGTTGACCATGACATGCCTTTCAGCAGTGAGTAAGGTAGGGTTTTTTAAGTTGGAAACTGTCTAGATTCCTGTGCTTCTTATCTATAGGTAGCAATTTCTTCAAACTATTTATTTTATCAGCTACAGGAGTTGCTTCTTTAGCTTGATTGGTAGGCATTGGCCAGAGAGCGTTGAGGTGCTTGAGCGTGTCCAAAGAAGAGCAACGAAGCTGGTGAAGGGTCTAGAGAAGAAGTCTTATGAGGAGCAGCTGAGGGAACTGGGGTTGTTTAGCTGGGACAAAAGGAGGCTGAGGGGAGACCTTATCATTCTCTACAACTACCTGAAATGAGGTTGTAGCAAGGTGAGCGTAGGTCTCTTTTCCCAAGCAACAAGGGATAGGACGAGAGGAAACAGCCTCAAGTTGTGTCAGGGGAGGTTTAGATTATGTATTAGGAGAAATTTCTTCACTGAAAGGGTTATCAAACATTGGAACAGGCTGCCCATGGAAGTGGTTGAGTCACCATCCCTGGAGGTATTTAAAAGACATGTAGATATGGCACTTAAAAACATGGTTCAGTGGTGGACTTGGCAATGCTAGGTTTACAGTTGGTCTTGATGATTTTAAAGGTCTTCTACAACTTAAGGGTCTATGATTCTATTCTAATCTGCAAATCTGAGGATCATACTGACTTAGGCTGGAGTTTTGCTTATGAAATGATTGTTCTTTCAGTTGCCACCAGTAAGAAATCTCAGTAACAATCTTGTGTGCAAAATCATTTCTCCCTTCTTCCTCTGCCTACCATTCACCACTAAAAAGTAAGGCTTGACTATCTCTGGTTAACAAAGAAAATTTAGGAAGTTACTGCCACTTACTGATTTTATAAATGATGGCCTACCACTGTAATAAGTAATTATCACTTTGGTGCTTTGATGCAATTATTTATATGTGTCAACTTAAACAAGTGAAAAGCAGTGGTGGTTAGAAGGGCAGGGGTGCCAGCCCCTTTTCCTATCACTTATGGATGGAATGTGCAGATTCGAATACATTGATTGTACATACCTCTGTTTTCCTGAAACAGCTTTCCCCTTATATCTGTCTGGACTTAAAAAAAAAAATCCCCTTACAACATCTAAAGGTACTTCACATAAAGCACTCAATGCTGACACTGTTACTTGAAGTGTTTGCAAATCCTCCTTTTTTTCTTTTTCTTTTTTTTTTTCTCCTTCTGTCAAAATTGGAAGTCTGAATGCACTGCGTGATGAACAGACTAGCCCTTGGTATCTGGTTTAGGAAAGTAAGCTTAGTAATGGCAGTCACTGGGAGACTGAACTATTTTTGTGGTCCATAGGTTTCTGTGGTGTATTTTGCTTTCACTAGTGGAGAAAACCTATAAAATATTGCCAGGTGGCACGTGAATAGCGGGTGATTTATGTGCCTTCAAACTTATGACATAATCACACAGAAGGACATAGTGTTGCCAATGTTTAGGGCATTTAACATCAAATGCTCATAAATCTAGTAAAATTTAAATTGCATCCCTAATTAACAAATACATCTTACCAGTTTCTGTCACTCACAGCACATATGTGAAAAGTTGGCAGGGTTAGAGCACTTTACTACTCTGTTTACTGAAGGGCAATCTTCATGAATTTACCTCTGGACAGTAAAAGACTTCTGACTTTTTCAGTGCTACATCAGCTTCTCTGTCTTCTCTTGCATACAAATACTTTTCCTGGTGCTTCATTATGACGTGAACTGCTTTAGAAGTCACCATCGCTTTTCTATGGGTAACAGTGCTGAATGATTAAATCCTATTGTCTGCACTTTCTATAAAAGTCATTAAAGATGAAAAGAGCTACCTCTAAATTGAAATTCTGCCTTCAAGGTCATTATCGTTTTACCTCTTCTGCCTTGTCTGACGCATACTGGTGTATACTCTAACAGCAAAAAATATACCCAATTTCCAATTAAAAAAACAAAGTAATACAGTCTCTGTCAAGTCAGAAAATGGGAAAATATCTGTCAGCACATTGCTCTTACAGCCCTTAGTTTTCATGTCAATGACCCATGAAGCTATTCTCAAAGCTGTCCATTCCCCCTTTTTTCCCTACGCTATTGCTTGTTCATCATCTGATTCATATAGCTGTAATGGTGGTGATCAGTCTGATTCTGTATCCTTCAGCAGAATAACCCCAGAAACATAATTTGAAATTCAGGGAGGCATATGTACCTTAAGCTTTAATTGTTCACCGGTTCCTTAGACTCATTACTAATTCCAAATGCTGATTATAGTGATATCAATGAGATTTTAATAGCTTTGGTGGGTAATATCTGATTCAGCACTCAAACGGAAATGATCCCGTGTATTAGCTGGCATGCACCAGCAACTGGGATTTTCTAGTATTAAATATGGGTTTAATAAAGTAAAGAAAAATAAAGTATACCAATGCCCTCATACACAAGCTCTGTTTCTGCAGAAAATTACTGGAGCGTGTTCAGTGGAATTGGTCTATCTGAGGGAGAGAAATATCCTACTGAAGTAAGCAATCAAGAGCTGTAGTAGCCTTTGCAGATTGTCCATACCACAGTACTAGCTGAATATGATTGGATAAAACATATAGCTAGTTTGCTTGTACCTAAAGGAACAACATGAGGGAACTCACAGAACCCTTATCATCTGTCCTAACTTTGTAAAATCAAAGAAATGTCATGAGAAGATGAATCAGGCAGCTGGTAGGGTAATGGATTAGGACCCTAGGAAGCTGGGGCTAAATTCATCTTTTGCAAAGGAGAATCTAAACATTAGATGTCTCTGAAGTAATTGCCCTAAGTACTTCAAGGGGACAGTTTGTTTGACCTAAGACATATACTTCAGATGTGATTTTGCTTCTCACTACCTATTGATTATAAAAGATATAGTAGCTTTGAATTTAAACTGTATTTTTAGGTAGTGAAGTACAAGCAGAGAAGTTGTGTTTATCTGCTCTCACCAGCATTTTGCAAATCTCCACGTTTCCTCTCCACCTTTTACTTGTCTTTATTTAGATTTGAAGTTCACCCATGGCAGAGGAGGTTCAATTTCTTTAAAAAGGCCTGTTGCAATGGGATTGCAATCTCTTTTTGGATACTTAGAGGCTACTGTAATACCGATTGCAACAAAAGCCCATCTTTATCTCAAGAGTGTATATATGCATACATTCAAACATCTGTGTATTTGTTTATGTTTGCTAAGATCAATGATTGCTGCAAAGCAAAAGTCTGACCTCTAGTACCTCAACGTACATGCAAGAAGGCATAACCCCAGGCATCAATTACAGCTGTTGTAAAAGATAAGTAGTTGTTGAGTAGCAAATAGTGACAGAGTGCATGGGAGATGTACCTAAGAACATCTTGAGAAAATCAGAAACAGAATTACTGCTGGTGTAACTCTCCTGCCTTAGCATGGCTCCTTTATTCTTCAAATCACTAGCTACAGGTGATCAAGCTCTTCCTGTAAATGACAAAATGTTCTTACCTGCATGGTTGTATGCTTAAACAATGATCCACAAAATGATAAAAGCTTAGTAAAACATTTTTAGTAGGGTTACTTTCAAACACGCACGGTGTTTGACCTACCTTTCATCCATCAAAATTATTTGGAATTTTGCCATAATTTCAATGGCATAGGTCTGAGACTTGTCAAAAGGAAGGAGAATCAGAACAGTGCTGATAACTCAGAAATACTCTACTCCTAAATTCATGCACATCTCTATGCAACCAAATTTCTAAATCATTATATGGAAGTTATGGCCCGTATTGGCCACTGTATAGAAGTTATGGTCAAGGGTAATTGTTGCAGCCTATGCCCATGTCCTCTCCAGCTCTGTGAGCACCCTTGGGCATTATCAGGTCATGAACTGTGGAGCAGGTGAATTTTTCCTGAAATCCAGTCCTTTCTGCTTTGCATATCGGGGCTACAGGAAGGAAATATGTGGATTGCCACAGTAAAAAAAGGTTTCTAATCTCTTCTCCAACCAACATAGTTTATCTTTCAAGATCAGTCTCTGTGAATTTAATCATCTGGAATGGATTTAGTGTTAGGAGGAGTGCACTCCACTGTCATCTCTATGGGTAGTATGACAGCAGGAAGGATAACTTCAACCCTGGCTGTATATGTTGGTTCCCCTAATCTAACTAAAAAAACAATAATGCTAATGCATCCCACAGATATATTGGTTGTCTTAAAAGAGTACGTTTTGTGAGACAGTAACTACACTGGTAGTTGAGGGTTTTATTTATTTATCCTTGAATTTCAGTCTCAGGTGGCATGCATATAGGAAAAAATGAAGCTTGACTTTGTAAGACAACTTTCTAAACTTCAGCGTTTGATTCAGACTTAAGTGACTGTTTCCAATGGGTTATGTTTTGGTTTTTTTTTTTTTTTTTCTGGAAATGATTCATTCATCTCCCTTATGAGTGGGCACCCACATTTGTTTGTTCAAATGTGGAGATGCTTGGGTTGTATGATTTTTTTTATTTGGATTTCTTCTGAAAGGCATGTTACTTCTAATATTCTATGAAAGAAATGGTTCACAGGAGATTTGCTGCAATGGCTTTCAAACATTGAAAATATATCAAGGACTTAACAGTTTTAACCAGCTACGGTGGTCAAAACAGAGAATAAACAGGGTTATGTCTGGGGTGGCTGCAGAGCCACTGAGATCACACCTGGCCAATCTGCAAAGGAGTCTTAATATTCACAGGCACCAACCAGCTGTGGCTTCTTTCTGACATTATGGTTTCTCACGGAGATGCTGCTCATAGCAGGACCTGTTTCTGCTTCAATCAAGACCTGACTTACCTGTTTACAGTATTGAATTTGAACCATTACAATCTTCACAAGATACTTAAGTTCTTCAAAGTCTGTGCACATGCAAAGATTTTTCCTTCCTTTTCTTTCCAGTCAGTATATTGGTACTTGTTTATTATCAGATTTATCTTTAGATTTTTACAGTCTCTTTCCCAATTGCATACTATTATCACCTCTTTATGCTAATGCTCTCCCTAGCTGCCTGTATTATCACCCTTCCATTTATCTTCTCATCGTGTGTGATCTATGGTACTCATTAGCTTCCTATTCTCAGATCACTTTTTGCCTTCTCAGCATGCCAGATGACCCTTTTATCACTCGGCCATGTTTCACAATCAGCCCAGATAATGCTTCATACTTCCTTACTATTCCCTTAGCTTTTTATTTTTGTGCTGCTTATTACTTCTTGCCATTCATTTCTCTCCAACAAGGCTTATTTTAATGCTTAATCAATTAGACCAGGTTTTCGCTAGTACTCTATCAGTTGCCTTCATTGCCAGGGTACTACATTATTGATTTCCATGGTTCAATATATCAGAGTTTATAATTCCTAGCAAATTTCTTTCTCCATCAAGTTTATTTAATCCGCCCTCTTCCCAGTCTCCTCTTCAGACGAGACTTCATATTCATGAGGCCAGCAGTACATTAACTGCTTAACTCATTGATTCTTACACCTTACAAAGTGCTTCATCCATAATCTTACACATTCTGCCTGAATTCAGCCAAATTGCAATTCTTGCTCTGGATATGGCTACTTAAAGCACTTGTTTAATGTGTATTTTAGACAGTTTATATGCCTGAGTTGATACTTCTGCGGCCACTGCATAAAATGTTTTCAGCTCATTGGCTCCAAGGTACTTAAACTTGTATTTCCCAAAGCTCCCTTCAAGTTTTACGATTGCTCATGTTAAATAATGAACTTTTTAAAAAAGAGAAGGGTGGTGGTGGTGGTTGTTTTTTTATCCTAAAGATCCTTTTCATTAACAGCATGACATTTGGGGGATGGGAAATTTGTAGGCTTTTATATATGAATCCTTTTCAAAAAGGTTTCCTTGGTCCTGTGTAAAAACCCCTCAATTTCACAGAGGTTTTGATAAGGTAACTGCTCATGTATCTGTAAAATCTAATCTTCCTCATGAAGTTCCAACTGCCATGTGCAAACAAATCTGGTTATTTCATAAAATGCCATAAACTATATAATATGATGACAGAACAAAATGGAAAAGAAGATAAATTAAAGATGTTTTGGGATAAGCAACTCAATTATTGAGCCTAGAGCAAGATTTATGTACTTCATGGATTGTTAGGACTATAGGAAGCAATCCCAGGAATGGATAGTGTGGCTTTAGTTTTCCTGTTTTTTTTTTTTTTTTTAAAGATTCCCAAAGTAGTGGAATTTTTACCAGTTCTGGATTACACGCATGAATATAATAATTAACACAGACTTCTGAAGTGTTGGGACCTTATATTTGTATAGCTACCATAAAATGTATTTTGAATCTTTCGGTTTAAAGAGATTTTTTTTCAGGTTTGATCAAACCCCTGGATTTGACGAACAACTGTGATTATAGAAAGGACATGGCTGAGCCAATTAATAATTTTGCTAAAGAAATAGATAAGTTCTGCGGCCAAATAAAGTCCAGCAGTGCAAAAAATATTGACTAAATGGCTCAACACTGAAGATAATTTTTTTCCATTTCAAACACACATACAAAACAGTCCAGCCACAAATAAATTTCAATATGTCTCATTCCTCTCACGAAGTAAAATCAGAATAGATGTAATGTTTTTTGCTACAAAGCATATATGAGACTAAATCCTGCATAGTTATGGCTGGACTATCTGATTATAGATATTTTTATAGCGACCTGTATCCTGTACTGTGCTTTATCCAGAAGCAGACTGACCAGGGGACAAGAGGGTGGTGTGTAAATTTAACAGTCATTCATTCATCTTCTCTTCCTGTCAGGCAGGCAACACATGGCGGGGGTTTCTGGTCATCTTCATCCTTAATCACCTGTAATATGTTGCAGTGGTCTAACAGAGAAGTATTTAATTTTCTGATTATGGCGTTTAGGAGGAGACGTTGTAAAAAGCTTAGTTCGTCAAAAGGGAAAAGCAGTTTGAGACTTGCTTTGCTGTCAATAGGAAGCCAAGCCAAGATGACTGTAGACTAACAGTCGCAATTGAGAGGCATATTACCGCTGGGGAAACAGGACTCAGAATCTTTCAAAACTCTTTAAATATTGTATTGATTGGGTGCTTAGAAGCACTCTGGCAGTCTTACAGGAGGTACTTACAGGCTACCCTCAGACACAAGTGGTAGAGGCTAGAGAATAGCCTAACCTTGAGGCTGTTCTAGTTCCAAGTTAAACTTTTGTTCTAGAGACTCTTACTTCAGGGTAACAAGGAGGTAAATTAAACCTGCTTTTGAAATTGGCAGTATTTTTACCATCCAAGGAGGCAAACCTCTACATCTGAAGGAAACAGCTAAATCCTATTAGTCATTACTCATTACTGCCATTATAGCTGAGATGATCTTCAAACCATTGCAGATGACCTTATGAGTATGCTGTCCAAAGGAAGGATAACCACCCCCCCACCCCCCACCCCCATGTTCTTCAGGTAATGGCTCCTTTCCCCATCAGAGATTTCAGGGAAGGGCTGTGGTGGTATGCCAGAACCTCACTGATTTTCTTCCCAGAAGGACCAACATCTGCAGACGTGATGCATTCATATATGCCTCACACTGTGTTGCAGAGGAAACTTATGGTATTTCCTTCCCTTATCCATCTGGTGATGAGTGGCAGCAGTACAGTCTGGTCAGGAAGTTAACTACAAAACTTAAAGTCCAACATATACCTATTGTCAGCTTCTCATTGCCTTCCCTATGCAGAAAAAAATGTACAAGAGGACATCTGCTAATTTTTTTTTTTTTTAAGAATTATATTACGGTTTTCTTTTTCTTTAATGTAAATCCGTGATTTTCCCATCAACCACAGTCTTTCCAAAAGTAAAAGTGAAAGCTACAGAAGGGAGGTGCTTTGCATAAATTGAGTTTTCCTTCCCCCCATGAAATAAATGCAAGGAATGGCTAATGAAGTGCATATTTGTATATGTCTGAAAATCACTGTAAAATCCCACTTCACTCATACAGATTATTTGATTTCCTGCTTTATCCATGGATAAGTAAGTGCCAGTGGGACTGGTCTAGTAGACAAAGGATCATAAATCAAACCAGAAATTCAAATGTGTTTTGCTCTCTGTTGTTTCTCCCAGAACATACATATATTTCCTTCAGAAGGTGACACATGGAACAGCATTAAAGCATTTCAGGTCACATTACATATTAGAACATCAGATGTGTGAATAACAGGTCTACTTCTTATCACCATGTAAAAAATATAAAGGATTAGATGGAAATAATTGAAAATTGATCTTAAGAGAAACTTTTCTTTTCTATGCAGTTAGTTGTAATAAAGACAACTTTTTACCTGAAGGGCTCTGTGGGATAATTCAGAGGTTAATGTACAAGTCACATAGCATTAGAACCTGCTCCAGCTTTGCTGTCAGAAAAGGAGTTAAATATTGTTATTCTGGGATACTGAGATTCACAGCTTAGTTAAAGGACACATAGCCACGTTATAGACTTCCCCATACAGCTCTGAGAACATCTATTAAGGGAGTGGGAAAAAAAACCCAGCTCATTCTATATGTCCCATTCAGCACTTGACCTCTTGAATTTTCTAACTTAAAGTTCTGCTCTTTGTACCTCTTGCCAGTTCTTACTGATAGGAATCAATCCTTTGTGCGTAAATGTAGGTCACAACCAGTGTTTTGTGGAGAACTACTCGATGGGGTGAGACTAGGCAACATTTTATCCTCCTGTTGTCAGCTGCTGTGTTCTCTGCTTGCCCTGTTCCTTGATGCTAATTGTACTGGTAGAGGTGCACAGAGCATCTCACCTGTGTTCTCAGACATGGAGGCAAATGAACAGTTATGTGTTATATCAATGTCACTAGCAAAGGTAGATGAAGTAAAACTATTTGCTTCCAAACACACAGGTATGAAGATGCATTACCACTATGCAAAAGGCTTGTCAAAATGATGTTGCAACACTAGCCTACCTGTGTGATTTGAATCTTTCTCCTGTCTTTTTTTTCTGCTGGCTTTCTTAGACCTTCCCCCAGCCCCCAGGTTATATCACTGGCCACTCTGTTGTACGTGGAGATTATATAACGGGTGCTGTGCACCTGTACACAAGATAAATTAATTTGGTACGTGACAAAGATCTTGTAGAACAACCCCTAGCTGGAGTGGAATTTTTCCAGTGTGCTCTTCTGAATTTTAACTCTACTCCCATGGAAGCACAGGGAAGGTTTGCCTTTGGCATTAGAGAGGCTAGGACAACTAAAACCAAGTGATTTGTTTTAATAATTAAGCAGCTGATTTTTCCAAGTGTTTAAATTCAGTTTAGACGGCTATGCGGAGATCAAGACAAAATGTATGAACAACCATAAATCTTAAAAAAAGGATACTCATTAAAGAAATCACAAGCTAAGTGTGCATGAGTGCATCTTACAAGCTAAGTTTTTAAAGTATAACATTGTGTAATGGTGCAACACATGCATAAAGTCATACCATTTCATCACACCCATGTTTTTTTTCATTAAATAAATCAGTGTTCTGTTTGAAAAGTCTATATAGCATGACTGTAAGCACACGCAAATTAGGTTCTTGTATGCTATATAATACCTCTTATTTAGACCTTTGCACAAGAGGTAGTTCACACAACATCTCAGGGACACAGAGAAATGTTCTTATCCCTTTTCTACAGAAAACTGACTGAGGTGTGGAACATCCATGGGCAAACTCTGAAATGCTCTAACAGAAAATCTAGGCCTGCAAACTGGGTATATTGGCTGTTTAGCCTCAAACATGTTTACCATTTTCTAGGCCTGAATAGAATTAATTCAAATAACAAATAAAGGTTTTCTGGTCGTTTCCAAAGCTGCCTGTCCTGAGCAGTTAGTGGACAATTCTCGCTAGATTTCTAAGTGAGATGGCACCTAAGTCCTGTGAGCTGTCAGTACAGCTTTACACACCATCACAGCAAACTCTTTTATAAAAGACAAGACCTGTCCTGGCAGCCACACTGAGACATTTAAGAGCAAAAAACGGTCCCACTGTTCTCAGCATTCCTGTTTGTTATTTATAGCAGACTTCTTGCAACCAGTAGAGTACTTTTATATCTGAGGGGACCGATTCTTCTCACACACTTTTTTAGAGAGTCATGGCCCTGAATCTGCTTGCTCAGTTAACTTTTTCATCTGGAAGCAAATTCCTGAAACATGGATGTTAATGCACATAACAGATGTTAAAGGAATCTAACCCTATGAGACTCCCCATGATGTACACAAGAAATCTGTGGCAGAGGAGGAAGGTGAGCTTTAGTCATTTCTCCCTGTCTGAACGTCTTTTTTCTCCTCCATACCAGAGAGAACACACACACTTACTCCAGGTGATCAGGAAGTGCCTTCAATGCCTAATATCAAATAAACACCCTTCATCTTACCATGAAGAGCAGCACAGCAGAGACATATAAATAGATTTAGAGAGCATGGTTGTGTTTCACAGAAGCACAGCAGATGCAAGCACGTTTTGCTAACTTTAAGTTATCCGAGTACCCCTGCGCTCTGGGGAACAGCTCTAACCCTCATAGCTCTTTAAAATAAACCTCCTTACTCTTCCTCTGATAAGCTTGATTTGTGTTTTAGAAAGAGGATTCACCCATTGTTATTTCATTCACATCATCTAGCAGCCATCAGGTGATAAAGGACTTCTGACTGCTATCGACCCAGACATCCTTTGAACTGACAACTGGAGGTTAAAGGCTTCTTATCCTACTAGCAATCCCCCTCCATCAGCGTGATTGTTTGTAATACAATCAGCAGGGATTTACTAATACCTGTGCCTCTGTTCAGGCCTGGGCACACGCACAGAACAAAAAGAGTTTAATAGTGAGTGCATACGGGGATGAAAATAACTGAAATCCTGTTGACACTGCTCACTTATTCGACCCTTTAAGCTAACAGGCATTTAGTTTCACTGGGACTTCAAAATCGACATTGAATAGGATTCCCAGTGAGTTTTACATTCCTTGGCAGGTTACCAGATGATACACTATGTGTCTAGTAAACCCATTTCCACACTACATTAGGAATTTATCAAAGCAAGTCGAATCACTTCTCTACAAAAATGAAGGAATCTTGAGAGAATTTTGTGTCTGCACCTTTAGTTCTTCTGTCCCTGGTTATGATTTATAATTTGGCAGTGTATTTCCTTGAGCTGATATTGAATTCACAATGTGACTTTCTGCCATGGCGGGGGGTGAAGTTTCTTTTTTTTTTTTATGAAATGATGACTATGGAATCACTGTACTATATAGCTGAACTACATTGAAGCACTAAATTGCCGTATCTCTGCAAACTAACCTGAAACTACTTCCAGGTCATTGTTTGTCAGAAACAGTATTTTATGTCTTTACATTCTGTTCTGAAAACATTGCTACTCTGTATTACAAGAAAAGGTGACAAAGTAAGATTTATTCTTCGTACCTTAATAGATTTTATGCTTTTTCAAAGTCATATAAATTACATTAATTTAACATAGTAATGTAAGAAAAGAAAAATAGCCTACACATGAGTTAGTGAACGTGCTTTCTAGAGGTGGGGTTTGCTAGTATTCATTGCAATTTTGGATACTTAGCTTGACCATTTCCATAGTATTTTGCTGACTAGAAAATTCCTATGTTCATTTTATTGAGAAGTTTGTCTGGAAATCTTGCTTGAAAAAGGTGTTTCTCCCTTACCATTTGTTAATTTTCAGAATTTTCCAGGGAATAAGCAAATATTTCAAGAAGTATTTGTTTGGGGGTTTTTTATTATGTGTGTGTGTGAGCACATGTTTGTGTGTGAAGCTGTGTTTTGTTTTGTTTTTGAGGGGAACAGTCTTGTGAGACTAGACAAAGAGAAATTTGATCTTTGAGTCACTTGTAGTAAAATTATCAAAACTAGTGCAAGTATCCTTCAAATCTCTAGCAAAGTAGCAGTACTTTCCTATTTCTGTAGGAAGGGAGAAAGGGAATGAAAGGGCAGACGGAGGGTTGGGAAGGGAACGGGAAGAGCCTTAGAAGGTAGAGTTTGTAAATCCCAGTGTTGCCAGGAGTCTCTCAGATTTGGCATTACTTCACCCCATCCTGCCCTGCCCCAGGAGTGACTCCCACCTCACCTCCCCGCACCTTTTCATAGAATCATTTAGGTTAGAAAAGACCTGTAAGATCATCAAGTCCAACTATAACCCTAACAGTGCCGAGTCTATCATCCCAAATCTGGATTCTTTACCCAGTGTGCAAGCCAATAACACACAGAGCAGAGGTATTTCCAAGTTTATTCCGTTAATGTGCAAAATGGAGTGCCTGTTCCAAGGGAACACAACTTAGTTTCAAAAATTTCCTTTTTTATACGCTGATTATTACATATTCTAACAATTAATACATATTCATTGTTATTCTCCTTAATGATTGATCAAAGTTTTTTTGCTTCCTGTGTAAATCAGTGTGCAGACTCTGTCTTCTTTGTCTATTGTTCTCTTTTAAGTAGGTGGTGTCATTTGGGTAGGTGGTCAATGAGTCGGTGGTCACGATGTCCCCATGTCGAAATTACCTTTTACCTACTTCCCCTCCAATCTCCGCAGTTCCAGGTGGTTTTCTCGGTTTGCTGACCATGCCTACAGTTCATCATTCTCTTGACAGAAATATCACGCTTATTAACAAAGCTACATTGTCTAGTGGTTAGTTGCTTAATTCGATCTTAGATTAATCATGTCTATTTACAAATTCTATATAATTAATGAAATATGGTTGGGGCTGTATAGATGATTTGTAGCAGCAGCGGAATGTTCCCTTAGTTGCTTCAATTATATGTTGCATTTCATTTTTCTAGTTAATATCAATTTTACTACAACAATTTCACCACTAAACCATGTTTTTAAGCACCACGTCTACGTGTATCTTAAATACCTTCAGGGATGGTGACTCAACCACTTGTCTGGGCAGCCTGTTCCAATGCTTGAAAAACCTTTTGGTGAAGAAAATTCACCTAATATCCAATTTAAACCTACCCTGGCACAACTTGAGGCCATTTCATCTTGTCCTATCACTTGTTACTTGGGAAAAGAGACCAACACCCACCTTGCTACAACCTCTTTCAGATGGTTATAGAGAGTGATGAGGTCTCCCTTCATATTTTTTCAGTGATTTGGTTTTTTTTAAGGTTCTGAATTACCTACTCAGAAGTGCTATGTTTCTGTTGCTGCCTTAGAGAAATGCTTATTTTACCTGATGCTTGATAGTGTTTTATGAGGAGTTTCTAAATGGTTAATACATAATGAATAGATTAGAAAAGTTTGCTAAATGAATAACTACAATCTCAGCAGGAAGATGCATGTACTCTGGGTTGTGTTCCATAGTAATTAATGGATCTAATTTATTAGAGGAGACTATTCCCTAATTAACCCTGTATCAATTATATGAAATTATGAAATATGTATGAATATATGAAAAAGTGTATATTACATTACGGTTTGGACTGTAGTGGGGTACGTATCACAGAAGTAGAGGGTACTTACAGAATCACTTTGTGGCAAGGAAACGATCATCACTGCTTTGAAATGTACTGAAACTTAGAGGATTAATTCTTCCATCTTTTTATGCCTTCTTTTTTTTCCTGGCTTTGACAATCTGTCCCAGACTTCAGGCAAAGATCAAATTCATGGTGGAATCAAATGCTGTATTACGAACTGCTGGAGGATTTGCCTTTTCTATCTTACAGTATCAAATCAGGTTCTTTATTTTTTTCTAAATCTTTACAGTTCCAAAATCTGTTCTTTTTTACTTTGTTCTGAGGGCAGGCTTTTACTGCCTTTCTTCAGCTTTAAGCTGGGTTTTACCTATTTTCTTCTTTTGAGCTGTACCTCTTTTTTTTTTTTGGGTTTTTCCTTTTTTTTTTTTTTTTTTTTTTTTTACGCTCTAGTTTGTTGTCTTGCCTTCGTAGCTCTGTTCTGTGGCTGAAACCTTCTCAGTGACATTGCTTCATAACAGATTTTTCTGAAAAGGCTAATTTGTCAATGGCAGACCTAAATCATGTTCAGTCCTCAACTTTAAAAAAACTAATCATGGACTTCTAAGACGACCATGATTTTGAGTTGGCAATGCTCACAAGTACCTCTTTTAGAGTACTTGTTATTAACCTTTGTTTCCCGTGAAAAAGTATGTATATGCCCTTTTGAAAGCTGCTTCAACTCTCCTTTCTAGTTGGCAGCACAGGTTCTCAGAAGGCCTCCATTTTAAGCCTTGTCTCTACAAAATAGGTTAGATTTTTTTTTTTAACATCAAGATGTTACGCATTCTTGGAGGAGACCAGGCATTGTTGTATATTACCTCTGCTAGTTAGCTGACATCAACGCTGTCACTTTTCCTGATCTGGCTTTAAACGCATCAGGGTTAAGAAATGTCTTACCTCCTTTAAGGATTTACCTCAGAGTGGATATCTCAGTGTAGGCACACATTTTTAGAAAGCAGTTTTATTGTGAAACACAGGGTTGGGTTCTTAAGTTTTCTCATTTATTATTTTTTCTTGTTTCTTATATGCTTCAGGTAAAAAACTTGAAGTTTTTTACGCTCATACTCCGTCAGTAAACATTTAGTTCTCCTCTTTCTCTTTACATAACTTTTTCTTCCATTTCTTCATTATTTCTTACTAGCTCTCAAAAGCTGCATCCTGGACTGGAGATCTGATGCTTGACATAAGGAAAATAAAGTCTAATTTCGTAGAAAGTAAGTTTTCTTTTCCTTTTTTCTATTTTAAATCCATCTGGATAGTACAGACTGAAGATTTAACTCAGGCTTTAATGCTGGGTTTCTGCTCTGTAGAACAGAGCTATAAATAATGGAGCAAACAAGAAGGAAGGAAAGGAAAAAACCCAGCTTCCAGCATTTTTGCAGATATATCACTCTATTATCCTTCGTTTAAATGAAGTATTATTAATACTATATTAGCAAAGAGAAATCCAAGAAAGCTGAAGAACTCATTGAATTGAGTTCTGTGCTCGGGAGAAAAGAAGGGAAGGAAAAGTAAAGAGGGAAAGGGAAGGGAACGTACCCCCTAGTCACTGAATCCTTCTAGCCTGTACATCAGGCACTTGGCAGCATCAAGTCTGCAACTTTTGCTGTAGTCGTCAAGTCCTTAAGCAAAGGAAATCTGCCGGCACCAGTCCCTACTGCTGGTCCTCCAGACTGTGCTGCTCCTTGTCTAGACTGCTTACAGCAGCAGAGAAGCCTAGAAAGAAATCATTTGCAGATTGTTTCCTTCAAGGACTGTCTGTCACAAAGAGGCAGTTTTCGTAGCTTTATCCAGTGCTTTAAAGCCAAATAGAAAAGAGGATAACTGCCTTACAGATTCCAACTTACTCCAAGGGACCTTAAAGTCACTCCTAAGTCACTTTAAGCACATGTTTGAACTTCAATCCCTCTTAACAGACTGTTAATGATGCTAACAGTTTCAACTAATTAATTACAGGAAAATGTTACCTTTCAGCACCATTGTCTTAAAAGATGATTTCATTGTAGATAAAAAAAAAAAAAATCAGAATTTAAAAAAAAGATAATGTAAGAGGACTGTAACTAAGAATTGAGCCCACAAAAGCAACCTTCCTCTTTAGCCTACAAGAAAAACAACAATCCTTTCTCTTCTTACCACCCTGCTGAAACATTTGGGATTCTAAGCAGGTCAGATTCAGGCAATCTTAGAGAACAAGCCTTATGAGGAGCAACTGAGGGAACTGGGGTTGTTTAGCCTGGAGAAAAAGAGGTTCAGGGGAGACCTTATCGCTCTCTACAACTTCCTTAAAGAGGTTGTAGTGAGGTGGGTGTCAGTCTCTTTTCCCAAGCAATAAGTGATAGAACAAGATGAAGTGGCCTCAAGTTGTGCCAGGGGAGGTTTAGATTGGATATTAGGAGAAATTTCTTCACTGAAAGGGTTATCAAGCATTGGAACAGGCTGCCCGTGGAAGTGGTTGAGTCACCATCCCTGGAGGTATTTAAAAGAGGTGACATTTGAAAACATGGTTTAGTGGTGGGCTTGGCAGTGTTAGGTTTACGGTTGGACTTGATGATCTGAAAGGTCTTTTCCAACCTAAATGATTCTATGTAACTACTGTAGTTGGACTTCTTACATGCTAACAATGTTTTCCCTGCAGTTTGTGTAAGTAAAATGTATGCACATGTAATTTAGAAAATAATCTTACTTTTCAAAATTGCCTTTTTTTAAAGTGTGGTCTGGTGATGATATATTTCTAGAAAAAGTAGTGTTTTGGTACAGTATGTATTCTAATTTACCAGCCTGGGTATCTTCCACGAAGAGCGTTTGGAGGATTTTTGATTGCTGTTAGCTCATTTGCTACCTTTCTGATACACTGAGGAGAAGCCACTTGAACAGTTTGTCAGGTGAAGAAAGCAGAAGTCAAAAAGTTTTGTCTGTAGAGGCATACTAATGAAAGGTGAACACCTCTCAATTAATTTAGCATTTTGTAGTTCATTTCACTTGGAGTAGTGTCCTGCTCATTTGGGGCTGTTGCCTTCAGGATCTCAGAAGGCATTGTAGTGATTCTCCACTCAGTCCAGAATTCAAAAGTATTAGAGAGATTAGCAAAACCCTAATGACATAAGTGGTCTTACTGAAAGTAACACGGTGGTTTGTACAATCTCATCCTAAAGCATTTTTGTTACTCTCCACTGAAACATGTGGAGTTCAGATGGAACTGGATTGGACTGTAACTCTGTTTTGAAACCACATGTTGTTGCTGCTGCCCTCATACTGTCATCTCTGAGAAGATGAAAACGTATTTCACCGTTACATTACTTACTATTTTACAGAATGTGTTTATTTGGGGTTTTTTCATTGTTCCTCTGCATACAAGTCTTAAATATCCAGTTGAGTTTTACGAAATCTTACTTAAGGGCTTCATTTTGTATTCCTGAAAAGATCTTAAATTTATCACCTGTTTTAGAGGACCAGTGAAGAGATGACAGAGAAAAACATTTTATTCTAACCTTTCCTGCAAATATGCTCCCTAGTAATGCCCTTCTCATTTGTGTTGCTTCTAACTATCTGAAACTGGTCATCTGAATATGAGTCAGTTTTCAATGCTTTTCCCCCTCCTACTAGAACGGCAATAAAGGGATATGGAGCAGGCTAAAAAGTATTGGGTATTGACTCTTTATATATGAATATCCATAGAAGACTGTGTATTTATTTAATGGTACTGTTGTTGTTATTGCAGTAATAAAGGCTATGTAAGACGTTTCTAGGTGGTCATTTTGTTTGTTCATCCATTCACATCGCTTCAGAATGACACAGTTTTTCCTCCTTAACCCATTTTGCATGAGGTATTAAAATAGCTTCAAGCATATTCCAGCAGAATCACTGATGCTTTAATTTTTATGTCCTTGATTTATCCTTTAGAATTCCCTGTGACCACTGGTATGTAGCAAACAATTTGGTTTTTTTTTCTTTTTAGTCATGATAATTAGTTTGTGTTACTCAGTAAAACTAATGGTAAATTTTTGCCCTTTATCGTCTTCTTCCGTGAAGGCTACCTGCTGTGATGTATGTGATGACATGTTATGAGTTTAGTCATGTGAAAAGAGAAACAAAGAGATTTATATGTGTGTGTATATATATATATATCTGAGAATAGGGTAAACAGACCTGTCTGATACTGTCCCTACACGTCTGTATTCAGGTCAGAAGTGACCTTTTTGCTGTCCAAATCTAAAACTATGGATCCTTATTACTCTGGAATCGGGGTACTTTCAAAATTCAGCTCTCAGTTGTATGGTATGTATCTATCAGTTGTTCATCTCAGGTTTTAGCCTTTTCTTTTTTTCTTTGCAGACACAGAACTGAAATAAATCCCAGCCTTCAAAGTTGGAGTAAAAGGTGTAATGCTGTTACGCTATTTCTCATTTATAGTAGCTGACCAATTTCTTGCCAGTACTTGCATTTATTTGGATTTCCTGTATTGAAAGTTATTTTTAATTTTCCTGGCTGACGCAACTCATTCCTTGCTAGTACTTGCATTTGTTTGGACTTCTTATGATTAAATGTATTTTTTAAGTTTCAAGTCACATTCTTCCACGGGAATGGCAAAAGGGGGCACTGTGTGTAACTCTATGGTGTCTTACACCTCCATGCATCTTTTATACAGGTGCAAAAAGAACATAGAAGACTTATGTTCTCAGCTTTTGTGGTTTCACTCCCTCAGTAGAGGTGCAGAATCACCTTCAGAATAAAAGTCAGCCGGCAACTCAGACCCATACTGAGTTAACCAGAAAATATATATCATTCTTTGCAAAAGTTCAGAAGTTTGTGTTTGGCTCCCCAAGGACAAGTTTTATCAAAACAAAAGCCATATTGCTATAGCTTGAAGTGAATATTCTATTAACAATAAATATATTCTGCCTTCCTAAGCTCCCTGCATAATAAATGGAGATGCACTTACCCTGTTCAACATGATTTGTGTTTGCAAGCAGTTCAGATATTCATTGTGCTTTCGTTTGCTAGTACTTGGTGATATGAATAGTCAGTATCAAAAATGACAGTGAGCTTTTTACCCCTTTCTCCCATTGTCTGTGAGACACCCCTTTAACTGCCACTGCAGATAGAACTGTTATTCAGTAGTAAAACCTTTGCTCTTGTTTGCATCTTGAATCACATCAGCTCTAAAAAGTAATGCTGAGATCTACCTAAAATCGTTGCTCAAGTGCAGAGGAAATAGCTTTCTGCTGTACATTATTTATCTCAGTTAAGGTGAAAGTCATGCTGTAGAGAAGCAGCAGAGTGGATCTGGACTGACTGAAACCCCTAGAAGACGACCACAGATGAGCTAAAAGAATTTCTTTCTCATGTTTTGGCCCCTAGCAAGCACAGAGATGGATGTAATTGTTGTCCTGTGTAACAACTCTGTAAACAGGTACACAGCAGTCCTTTGACATGCCTTCTCGGGTCTTTTTTATCCCTCCTATCTTTCATCATTACTGTCTTACTGTCCTTTACAGATTGCAAGCAGGAGGAATTAGGAAAAAGTGGAATGTCTTTCTCCAAGAGAAATAAGGAATGAAGTGAAACTTTGTGAGATACAGAAATACATTGAACAGGTCTCAGGAACTCAAATCTTCAATCTAATTTCTGTATACCCATGCAACTATTTTAAATTAAAATATCAATTCACTTAATCTCAAGTTCTTTCTTGGAAGGCACCATGGCCATATAAAGTTAGTGGGAATTTACCTTTTATTTCAGTGAATGCTGGAGTAGGTTTCATAAGTATAAACAGTTTCCTGTTTGAATTACCCAGGGACTCAAATTCCCTTGGAGCTGGACTTCTGTTTTCCTCTCTTCTCCTACTTTTGTGTGCACCAGCTGCACCTAAACTAATCAAGGCAAATTGGCCTTTGGTCTGTGCTGTAGACACCTCCGTCCTTTAGGGAAGAAAGTGGAAGATGAGCATGAATACAACTCTTTGTATAATGTATGTTTTTTTGTTTTGCTCAGGCACGTAGCCCCATATCTGCAAACTAGAGTAAATGAAGTAATTCTTTAAATATGTCAAAAAGCTGCATGAAAGGAGAGAAGCTGTTCTGACCACTTTTCGTTGTTCATGCTTCCATTTGCAATCTAATGCCTAGTACTTAAATCTGTCCTAATTAAGGATGTTTCCATTGAGGTGAAGAATGCATTTCATCCGTATATCCATTAATCACATACTCATTAACCTAACTATTATAAGGATGTTTACCTCAAACACATTAATAGAACTTTTATCCTACTGTCTGCTATCATTAAAAGGGGATTGTTTCCCCTGCCCATAGTGGGTAAACCACTAAGTGTGGAAGCATTAACAACTAGAAAAGGTATATGGGATAAGCTGCTATCTCTTTAGAAATTTTTAGAGCATTTTACATGCTGTCAGAGACCAAGAGCCAGGAAGCAGTTTGATAAATGAACGTGACCAATGGAAAAAAGCAAACAAATGAAATAAATAAAAAATAATAGATAAAATTAATAGATTATTCAACCAGTTAGAGTCAATGTGACATCCTACATAACACAGGCCATAGGACTTCTCCTGAGATAATCCCTGTCTCTTGGCAATTAGCGACAACTGCAGTTGGTTATTATTTTATATTTCTGTGCTCACTCTTATTTTAAAGATTGTTTAAAATGGATGGAGAATCCACGATAGCACTGATCAAGTTTTGCAGTTGTTCACTATTAAATTATCTTCCCTATTAAAAATACAGATTTTGTCTGTTGCCTAAATGAAATTAGCTACAACTTTCATTCATTAAACCTTATTGTAGGAAATGCCTTTAAAGGGATTTCAAGGGATTGTCTGGTCCATCCTTCTGCTTCTGGGTAGAATCAAATACAAGTTTCCCTCGCGTTAGGACAGGTCTGACTCTCTCTAAACCATTCTTAACTAGAGTTTGTCTAAACTGTTCTTGAAAGACTCAAATGATGCCGATTTCATAATCTCCTTAATAATCTATTTCAGTACTTAAATATGTTTATCTTTATAAATCTATTCCAGTACTTAACTATACTTACCTTTAGAAAGCTTTTTCCTGAGGCCTAACTTAAATCTCTATTTCAGAAATATAAGCCTCTTATTACTTGTTCTATCCATTGTGAAGAAGGAAAACTTTTTAATTCCGTCAGTCTCATATAGTTGAAGACTATACACCTGCTCTTCTCCTGCAATGATCAGCTCTTATATGCTAGAGTTAAATTTACTGCACTATAAAATTCTATCAACTTCTTAGTTCTGTAATTGTGATTCTGGTATTCTTTGGAATCTCTCCATGTTTCCAATGTTAGTGGTAGTCAGCAGACTTGATTCTGTTATCTACAAATGACTATGCCTCTCATTCTTACTGTTGTTTAACATATTCTGTGCTGATGTTATCCTTTTGAATTATAGTAGTGTGCTTAAATTGACTTGATTAGCCAAAGAGACAAAGTCCCTTGTCCTATAAATATGGTTTGTTTTCAATGGACATAGGTAAAATCTAGTTTTCAAAGAACTAAATGCAGTTTTAACTCCTTCAAAAAAAGGGCGTACTCTACTATTTTGTCCCATGACAATCATGGAAAGAAACAAGATCCAGGTTCTCCGGGAACTACTTTGTTGATGGTCTTGCAGGTCTGAAACTTATTTCTTCCCCTGCAGTGTAAGAAAAGCTTACACCAAGTTGCCATCAACTTTTTAGAAAAAACTGCTACGTTCTTCACTACAAGTGATGTGCAGGTAGGTTTATAGTGGCTTAGAAGTGCCATAAATCTTATTAAACAGGCCTATTAATCCAGCTCTTAATATTTTTATCATTTGAATATAGTAATTTCCAAGATGTGCTACATTTTCACTTTATGGTTGTATATGAGCCGGCAGAGGACTGGCACATCTTTAGAAATAACTATTTCTAAGGTGAGATAAGCCTTATCTGATACTTTAAATGGTGCTGTAAGAGGTGAAAGACAGGGAGAGAAAGCTTCAGAAGTTCCTTCTTTAGAACAATTTGTGAAGGTGTCTTCAGGTGTTCTTGCAAGATTATGGTCACAATCAGGGCTTGGATTGAAGGTAGGGTCATGGAAGGATCAGGAATAGCAATAAAAGAGGGTGTCTGAAGACATTTGAATAAAGTAGGAGTATTTTTAAGGAGGTATTCCAGTGAATTAAGATATGAAGCTTAGGAAGGAAAATGGAGTGCCTGCTACATGAAGTGTCTGAATTAAGAAAAAGGATAGATGTGATATTGGAAATTGATATGGAAAAGAGCACTCACATCATCCACAAAAGCTGGTATCTATGTAACACCTACAGAAAGAGCTATAAAAACGTTTCTTCTACTTTCCCCATTCTATCTTGTAGAGAAACACTTATCTTAGGCCATCAAATATCTTTTCCTTCCGATATAACCTATGACAAACTTAAACCCAGTAGCACAGTATGCTAAAGTCTCAGAAACTTAAATTCTGCCCGAGAGGAGATAAAGAGAAATCAAGGGCAGCCCAGGTTTCTCTAGTAGCATGAAATTTGTAAGATGAAAATGCACAAGTGAAACATAACTATTGGTGTGAACACCCCGTTTTGGGGGCAGTGCCTCAAATGTCACTTTTTCAGTCTGCTTACTGTTTTAATCTCCTCCTACAGCTGAAAACTTCTTCCTAAACTTCTCCCTTCTTAGCTCTAGGCCTTTTCTTCCAGTACTCATAGTTTGAGACTGAATGATTCCTTCCTTTCATTTATATCCTTACCTTGAAGATATTTATAGACTGAGATCATGTTGCCCCTGAGCTTTTGCTCTTCCAGACTCCATAAATTTATCTTCCTTACTCTCTCACCTTATGTCTTATGATCTTCTAATTCTTATCAGTTTTGTATCCTCATTTTATATTTCCCTACATTCTTCTGTTCTTTCCAAACAGTGGGGTAATATGTTCCCAAACTGTTGTTCTGATTTTTTTTTTCTGTTATTACGGCATTCTGTTTTTTCATTCTTTAATCCAAATTGTTATAAGTTATTATTATGCTGTTCCTCTTTAAAAATAAGTAAATAGCTGGTGCCAAACTTTTCAAAGCTGTCTGTAATTATACAAGAGGACAACATAATTTAGTGTGTTTGAAACAGAACTCTTCAAAACTCTGTTTTTTTCATCTGGTCATCTATAACGAAGTTCTCAGTTTTGAAGTCTCCTGAATTCTCTGCGATGACAGCTGCTTCTAGCAAAGCAACTCTGCAGCTCTTACCCAGTTCATGCTTGTATGTTCATGTCACAAGGGCTTCTGAAAAGGTAGATAAATACAAGTTAGTAGGATCTTTGCAAGGGTAAAAAGACACAAATATTTCATTTCACTCCTGTAGTGAATTTAACAGTTTAGGCGTAATTTTTCATCTTCAAAGGTTATGATAGAAAAGGTTGGTCTTCCTCTTGCTTGTTTAGTGGCTATTGAGAAATTGATGAGTCTCCAGAAACTGACACTTTGATGTCTTAAACATTTAGCTCAAACAGTAATATTTCATTTTTATAATACTGTTTACCCTTGACTCTACAGACTGAAATCTTACTGTCAGACCAAGAAAAATCAACTTGCTATAAGATTTGTGAGGTTTTACAAACAAATAAGTAAATAAACCTTGATTAAAATAAATTTAATATTGAGAATGTGTATTACTAACATTACTGTTAAAAGCTCTGGTTTTATTCTTCAGATATTCTTTAGAAACTTAATCAATTTGCAAAAGAAAGCTTCTAAATTCTTATTTATGACATATTGGGATCTCAACCTGAGATTAAAACTGTTTGGATTAGACTGCAATTTCTCTTTTTATTTTATTTTCTGTAACATCTGACTGGCTGTGAATGATCCAAGTGTTTACATTACAGGAACGTCTTACCTGTTGGTAAAGATGATTGCTTAATGATATATGTTGTTGTGCTGAGATCTTCAACATATGAACAGTCCAGCAGGTACCACAGTCCTTCTAATGACCATAAAATCAATCTGGAGACTCTTTCTGTGCCTTAACAGATTAAAATGAAACTGATTTTAAAGCATAATGCAAAGAGTAGCACAGGTAGGTGAATCATAGAATTGCCTAGGCTGGGAGGGACCTTTCAGATCATCTAGTCCAACCATCAACATAATTCTGACAAAAAACACTACTTTTCTAAACTACGTCTCTAAGGACTACGATCTTTTAACACTACCTGTCTTTTAAATACCTCCAGGGATGGTGACTCAACCACTTCCCCNAAAGGGTAGTCTGCATGGGAGTCATGGATTCTCCTGTCACCACTGTATGTCAGGAATCTTTGGGAGATATCTGCGTCATTTTACCTCAGTTTACTGTAACCTAAAAGACTCATGGTGACCTTTACAAAACCCTTAACAATTTATTAGAGCTGGGAGTTAATTTGTTAGAGCCAGGAAGCACTATTATCACTATTTGTTCCTGTAGATCTGAGAAAGTTGACTGGAAAAAATAATAGCCAAGAACTTCACTTACACTCTTCTTTCAGGAAGTGCCTCAACTGTGCTAGATAGACTTAAATAGAAAAATCAGTTCAGTTCATTGCCCAGGAACTTAAATGTCGTGTTTCAGGGTCGATCTTGGACCCATTTGGCTCTGCAGGGAATACCCAATATTAGTAATGATGGGAGCAACACAGCTATGTGGAACAAGGAGTATAAAGAAAACACTGAGTGTCTGGTTGAATACAGAACACTGCCGATAGAATGAAATCAGACATTTGTTTATGGGATTTAGTTTTATTTGCATCGTAAATTCTGACAGATGGCTTGTCAGGTTGATAAGGTTACTTTTGTAACTTCATTTTACCCATAATGTATTTCAGCGGTTTGGAATATGATTGAGAACTTTAAAGTATAAACCCCTTGGAAGACAGTGAAGGTTGAAAGCATATAGAAAGGTGAATTGTGTCATGGGTGAGACCCAGGGTGGGGACTCAGGAGACCTGATACATTTCTAATTTTGGCACAGTTCTCCTTCATGACTCTCAGAATGACACTTCATTTATCTGTACTTCAGGTATCCATTTGCAGATGGAAATAATAATCCTCGCATCAGTCAAATCCTTCTCCCTTTCCTTTTTGTATTACAAAAACATTAGAGCAGGACTATGTTTCAAGAAGTATTTGGACCTCACCTATCACAGAGAGTCCTTCAAACACTTCTATAATATAAGTACAAATTAATAAATCCATCCACCGCAGGTTTCTGGAAGTGATCTTATTTACAGCGTTTTTCAGAAACCTCTGTATTTTTCATTGGTGTAAGTACAATCAAGCCTTAAGAACAGGAAAGGGAAAGAAAACAGGGGCACTTTAGAAAAAAAAACATTGAAAACCCCAAGTGGAGTTAGATGAAGGCAGCTTTACTTAGGAAACTCAAGTGAAAAGAAGCTTTGAGACAAGAAAAGGACTTCAGCAGCGTACTTTGGTTTCTTTTTCCTTATTTGGTATCACTCTTTCTTGAGAGTTTAATTAGCAGGTTGATTAGAAGGAAGGAATTTGTGTTCATAAATGGCACTTATAAAAATCATCTTTTCCTTCTTGGTCTCTGAATGAAAGATGTTCTCTGATGTCAGTTTAACTATGAATAGTTGAATAAAAGAGCAAAGTATACTACCTGGAAATGGAATCATTATAGTCTACAGAACACACAAAAAATCAACTTAAGTGTATTTCTTACACTCAGCAAAACCAGTTTTTATAAATTATAACTTCGTATATACACAGTTAGAAATCTTTATGTTAATTATGAAAACGGCATATTAATACTCTGTATAGCAGTGCTATAATCAGTGATCAAGAGTCAACAATAATGTGCAGTTACTCTTTAGTAAGATGCATTCTTCTGTAAGGGACTTTCTCAGAGACCTTCATTCTTAAACAGTAGCTTTCAATATGCAAATAGAAAAAGTCTCCTCTACATCAGATGGGATGCACTTTCTGTGTTCATAGTTACATACAAGTTTTTTCTGCATTAAACAATGGCAGACAGGTTAGGAAACAGCTGAGCTACTGAGGAAAGGAGCAGAGATACCTCCTTACCCAGAACATGTACAATATGTTTAGCAGTCTTGGAACAAACTCTGGGGTTTTCAGATAGCAGTTACTCAGCCAGAGCAGCCTAGATCATTGCAAATTCCTGAAAGTGCAGAAAACAGCATCATGTAGCATTTTCTACATCAGTATATTATTATCATCTCTACACTCAGTCTAAGGGACCAAGAAGAATACATTCCTTATTCTGTCTCCTGTGCAACTCACGGCTATTTTTTCTTTAAAAGACCATGTGGTCATTGACTGGAAGAGACAGACATGACGATTTCATAAATGTCTATGAAAATCACAAAATCCAACTTCAAAATCTAGTTTGGATTGATAGATTGACTTTTATTTTGCTTTATGGTTCGTACTTTCTCATTACCTTACTGTTTCCTTCCACTAAATGAGTTTGGTGAGTCAGTGTTTTTCCCTTGTTTGGCACAATGAGATTTTATTAGAGCCCTTGATCTGTTCTGTCTTCAGCCTCTCATTTCTCTGCTTTCTGATTGCCTGTTCTTTGCATGCACTCTTTATTTTTTCTCCCTTTTCTCTCTTCATTATCTTTGCCTTGGATATTGTCTTTCTCTCCGTCTTGCCTCATCTTCCCCTTTCCCCTTCTCATCTTTAAACTGTGCCTGTAAAGCTATAGAATTGTTATCCTGTTCTCCACTGTGCCAGTATTTCCACTTACGAAAACAATGGCCTCTTCTGCAGGCAACCATTGATTTCATGTACGCAGAAGAGAAACGGCTTTCTGCACAGTACAGAAGCTGTGTTTCTACCACTGTGGGACAGCTGCTGAAATACTATGTTAGAGAGCACGAAGCTGCATGAGTCTGTCCAGTGGCGGGCAGTGAACAGAAATTTTTATTTCATTCTTTGGAGGAGTCTCCAGGCAACTCTGCCAGATGAAGCAGGACAAGAATAAGAATGTGGACTGCCCAGGGAGTGTTCCTCCTCTGCTTTCAGGAGGAGGTGTTGTCTCTGAGGAAGTGTTGTCTTTCTTACCCAGTCTTGTTTCTGAGTCTGCAGGTTGGTAAGATGAAGACTCAAAAGTAGCGGTTCACAGACAGTAACAGTTCAGGGAAAATATGAGTCCCTTGGTGGGAGAGACAGTGCTGTGAATCACAATGTGGAAAAGCTAGAAATTAAATACTTTTTTTTTTTTTTTGTCTTAGCAGCAAAGCCTGCTCCAAGATATCTCTGCATACCAACAGAATTTGGAGAAGAAAAGGGGCAGCCAGCAGTGAGAGAACAGATTAGGGACTAACAGGGGAAGCTGAACATGCTCAACTCTATCGGATGCTGAAAGAGTTGGCCAATGTGATTTGGAGGAAGCTGTCCCTCATTTGTGAAAACACATAGCAGTCGGAGAAGGAGAAAATGTTAACATTGCACTGATTTTATTTAAAAAATCAAGAAAGAAATGTGAAAGAGAAGCAGCTGATTGAAAACAGTAAACAAATTTTTCCAAGGACAGCTCAGAGCTGATCTCCGTCTGTGATGAAATGACTGGCTATATGGACAAGGATTTTCATGTCGTATTTATGTGCATGTGTGTGGATATATTTTATCACTATATTTGTAGTCCTGTACACCTTAGATGACTATGAAGTCATATGCTGGAAAACAAGTTGCATAACAATTTTATTTAGGTTACCTTTGAAGGTTTATCTACTTCGGTACTTTGGTGCATTTATTTTGATTGTTGTTGCCTTAGGCTTGGCTGGAGTTTTGATTAGTACGTTTACTTCTGTAAAGCCTTTGCTAAAGTGTTAATCAAAGTATACCTCATGAAAATAGTGACCAACAGTTGAACGGGTTAAGATGAGTATATTAATGAAGCAAGGAGAGCAGTATCACAGCTACAGGGAGAGAATAAGGGATATATACTTATGGGCCATCAGATGCTTTTATGACCATGGGATAGGTGTTTGTGAACTTCACAGCCCAATTACAAGTGTAACGTTAATACAGAATTGTACTGAACACTGTATATAAGTGAAGTCAGAAATTTTGTGTGTGTGTATATATATTTTGTATATATATTTTGACCTAGCAGGCGTAGTTTTCTGCCAGTGAGTTCTTACATGTGTATACAGGTACATTAACATTTTGTAACTATTAGCATGTTAGGGCTATGCCTTATGATCAAACAGGTTGAATTTGTACTGCCAAAGCAAACTTATTACAATGTTTTGTGTTGTATGACTAGCGCTGGCATCTCTGGGTACGACCTCGCACTGGCACTGAGGTCTTTTGGATATCAGTAGTGACAATACACACGCACTAGTAGCAGAAAGGACCGACAGCTAATGAGTACAACTACAGCTGCTGACTATATCATGGGCTCATTTAGCCTATCAAATGCCATCTGCCCCTAGAAATAATCATCGGCCCTCAGGCGGAGTGAAGGAGAGTGTTTTGTATTCATATTGCTCTGGGTCAGTTTCTGTAGAGAGGACTGACTGACTCTGTCAGTCCATTACTGCTTTTCATTGTCTTGAGTTTCTTATGGGCTCCATGTGGTGCCCCATGCATCCAAAGATATGATTATTTTCATGAGAATTTTTATTTCCAAGTGCGCCTAAGATAATACGAAGTGTGTTGCAGTTCAGCAGCACAGTGCTTTCATGTGTGACACCAAGGCTACCATGTAGCATGAGCACACTGGGGGAATTTTAAGGCACAAAGGTAGTTGGGTAGATCTGAGAGAAAACCTAACCTGGTAGAATCTATATCCATACTCTGCTTGCAACAGAATGTGTAGAAAACAATTTTCTCTGTTCTGTCTAGGTTTACTCTTGAAGAAAACTAGCTGATTTCCCCCAAAAAATTACCACATAGGCCACCGAGGTGATCAGAAGACTGGAACTCATGAATGAAATGGTGAGTAAATTTCCCCAATGATAGCGTACATGTAGCTGTGAGGATATCTTGTAGGGGAAGACGGATTGGAACCTTGTCTCATTTTTCTATTGTAGTTGAAAAATACTGCAAATATAAAACATTTGGCTCCAAATTCTTTCCTGAGATCAGCAAATCACCAAAATGCATTAGTTAATACAGAAAGAGTTCAGAATTACTTTCTTTTGGCAAAATGAATCATGAAATTCCCTTTAAATTTATCCAAAACAATAATCAAAAGGGAGTAGAGTAGTATTCACCTGCTTATAACAGTATAGCCAGGTGTTCTAATTTGTGTCCCCTAAGCCGTGCCCTTGTCAAATCCTTTAAAGACAGAATGCCACGTTGTCATGGTACTACAGGGTAATATCTGGAAGCATGACTGAATGACGAAATGCAAATCTGGATGCTCATGCAAGATTGAGTTACACATTGCTGCAGCTTGTTACTGAGTTAAATCAGTTGCTAATTTAGCAAGGGAAGTGCTGTAGGTGATGATTCTGCTCAATGTGTTAACAAATTATGGATTGACATTTCTTGCAAAGTCTCACCCTTGACCATGTTTTTATGTAAGTGGAATTACCCACAGGTGTGATTGCAGTCAGTGTAGCCTGTGGGACCACGCTGAAGTGCAAAATCTAATCAGTATTTAATGTGACCACGTTATAAGTTTCTACATCTGTCAAACAGCTTGTTTCCTTCCTTACTGCTTCTGCAATTTTTAAAGCTTTCTGTATGGTGTTTGCTTTGCTGCAGAATATATTAAAAATTTTTATATCCCTAGCAAAGAAAATAGGTAGCATTTCATTGACACCAGCAGGAAAACTGGCCTATATTATATAGTGACACTTAGTATTTACATAATAATTTCCTTAAGAGACCTTGCTATACTTTGTGTAGGAAATAAGTATCATAATCCTTAAGTAATGGATGATGAAAATGAGGTTCCCAAAATCTGGTAGTATTAGTTCATAGTGAAAAAACAAAACCCACCTAATTTCTCTTGAACCCTAGTCCCTGCTCACTGGGATGTGCTGCATATACTGTGTTTTAAACCATGTTATGTAGTACATGGTACTGTACTTACATACTAGAGACATATGCATTAATAAACATATTTTTATTCTCTGTTTATCTGAATAATCGTCCCCATTCATTACAAATATACTCATGGGACTTTTCTTTACACAGGTGTCTACCTTGTTATATTATTGTATTGGTGCGTTATAGTATTGGCACATTATAGTAAGACAGTACAAAGTATCATCTGGCGATAAGGGTTCTTCTGTTTCCTAGAACAGAATGAGTAGAAGGAGCCTGAGAACAGAGATAAAACCAGTATTTTAAATGGTCAGAGGTTAACACCACCTTGAACGTCTAGTGTGAAAAGGAAGAATCTGGAGTAGGGAGATTATGCGAAATATATTCTCACTGTCTTTATACAGTTTATTGCATCCTGAGACTCATACTAAATCTTTATACACAGGTCTCATCTGATGTTCACTCTTGTTTAGAATTTCCTCAGATACATTCTGTTTTTCCTCCAGTTTTGTCCAAGGCATAGTTTTGTACGTTGTCTGGGATTTCTGGACAATAAGACCATCAGACACTGTGCTCAGAGTGCAGGAAGTCTGGAAATCATTGATCTAGCATATGTAGCAATCAACCCAAAAGAAGGAGTTCCATATCAAAGGCTAGCTAAACTGGAAGTACTGTAGGATTTTGAACTACCCTTGTTCTTTCTGCAGAAAAGGTGGGAACTGGCTAAAAGCAGGTCTGTTGTGGATCCAGTCCAACACACACTCACTTTAGTAGAAAGTGCAGGAGGCAAGCTGAGTGTATGTCAGAGCAAATCTGTTTCTCCTTTTCTTTCAGCCATACAACAGAGATCACCTCCCCAGTCACCTCCTCCATCATTAAAAAACTTTCTCTATGCAACCTTATTAATACCTAGATAAAGACTCTGGATACCCATGAACACTGCCTAGGTCTTCCAAATTCTACGATCCTCTGCTGTAAGAAGGACCTTGGATACTCAGAGCTGTTTATGTCTGTTCTTCTAATTGGGGGTATACCCACCTGTCTTGCTAACATTATTTACTATTTCACAAATTTATTTTTCTTTTTCTTTCTGTTTTTCTTTTGCTTCCCCTTTATCTGCCTGTTACTTATTACAGCTACTGGATTTGATTCTACCTCCTACGCTCGACTGAACATAAACAGTTTTGAGGTATTCCCCAGGGGTCAATCTGCATGTTGTTCTTCGAAGTTTACATTGTCAGAGCCCTCTTCACCTTCTGTTTCTGAGTTGTCAGAGTTTCTGTTGGGAATTTTGGGTCACAGTGACAACACCGCAGCTGCCTTCAGAGTCTGTGAAAAAATTTCTAGCCAAAATGTTCGAGGCAATCATGTTGCTCCCAGGTAGATGATGCATCGCAGGCAAACAGACCCATTTTTTTGGCTTTATCTTTTGTGGGCTGTTCACAGAGATAAAATAACAAGAAGCAGTACATAGATGGAAAGAGAAAAATAAATATGTCTTCTTATATGAACGCATCGCCTCTTGAATTTTGTCTGTCGGTAGTTATACCAGTGGTGATCAGTGTAGGTTAACTAGCTCTGGCCCAAGGCTGTGTAAGGTATATCTGGTTAGGTTTCTATGATTGCTTTTATCTCAGAAGAAACCTTAACTGAACTGTAGAATATAGGGCTCTTCTCTTTCTACTCATATCCTGGATGATTTGATTACTGTGGAATTTAGCCAAGAACGGGCTTCTCTCTGGCCTAGAGCCAATTTCCCAAGTCCTTCATTCCTAGAACTAGTTCCTTCCTGACGGATTATCACAGCTACATTGAAGAAGCTTACTCTATACAATGAGAGCAGAGACATTTAAATCCCTAATTGTATGCTAACCCAAGACTAGGTGGCATCAGTATAGGCACAATGTGGGTACCTGTGAAATCTCTGTATTTGCAACATTACACCAGATTCAGCAGAGAGGAGAGGCTAAGTACCAGATACAGTATCATGTTAATGTGGATAATAGATGCCAAACTTAAATTGCCTGTTTCAGCTATGTATTTGGTGAAAATACCAGTTTGAGCATTGGAAGCTTGCGAATCTCTCTGTCGTGCTGTGTAGAAATGCCTTTTGATACTTAGCATTTCACTTGATATGAATAGTGCATCTTCTGAATGCATGGGGGTTCCTTTAGAAACTGCCTTCTTGCATGATATATGACATTCTACTAGGAGCGTAAGACAAGGTTTTTGTGAGAGAAATTTTCTGGTCCAAGTGGTGTTTTAAACTTATAATACAGGTCCAAAATAGTCCTGCTTACAGAGTGTGTTGGATCTAGGAATGAATGTGCTTTTTCACTTCCCTGCCTAAAACCTTCTTGGTCAATATTTAGAAGGCAATTCTACCCCATTCCAATTCCTCTGCCTTTTTATGTGCAACATTAGTGTACATAGCACCACTGTATCTACTTTTTCAGAAATTTTTATGGTTGTGCATATTCCCTGGAGACCGCAAGTAACAAGTGAATAGCAACACATAGAACATAAGTAGACTGAAATAGTCTTTGCATTTACGTGGTGAATGATGTAAAAATATCAGTAATGGTGAAGTAGTGTACTACTTTTTCTTTATATTGTGGTATCTTTTGTTGTGTTTCAAGTTGCAACCATAAGAGCAAAGGATTCACCATGATATCATCAGTTGAATAATATTAAATTAGTTGTACAATTGTACAATTGTTAATTGTAGAAATAGCCGTTTTTACCGGTCTCATATGCACATACGCAGATTTGCTGATAAATATGGAGTGGAGCATCCTGAGAAACACTGATTCTCAACTAGTTGAAAACACAAACACAAAATGCTATCATCAAATTCAAGTGGGTCATGGGACTGAATTCTGTTCAATGAATTATGCTTGAATATTCCTTTCTCAGTACTAAGTCCAAAGCCTCTTGTAAAATGAAGCAGTGCTTCAGGGAGAGTTCCTTGGGAGAATTCCAATTTTTCACGGCAAATTCTTGCTCTCCAGACCTAACTGTGGATGGTGAAAACTGGTGAATACTCCGTGTCCTCAGTCTCTTCATGGTTGCTTTGATGCTGGGTTGCTGGGTGCAGGGTGCTGAAAAAAACCTGACTGCACCAGCAGCAACTTCTCAGTGTGACCTCTAGCAAAGGTGAAATGAGGAAGACAAGGAGGGGGAAACAACAGGAAAAAAAATGCAGAAAGCTAACTGTCCCGTGTCATTTCATACTTACTTATTTTAGCAATATGAGAAGATACTGCTTGAGTGTCAAGGAATTTTCCGAATTTTTAATATCTTTTAGTACAGAAAAAGCCCCACAGTTTTATTTGAATAGTTCCAGAGGTAGGAAAGACCTCAATTTTATAGGAATAGCAGAAGCAGCAATGAAATAAGCCAGTTTTCTACACACAAAGTCTTATGGCCAAACCAGTGAGTGAACAAAAACCTCAATGAATGCTGAAGTTAGTAGGTGCTATGAAGTTCCATTTCTTTTCCTTGTTACATACAGCAGCAGGACTAGATCCTTGTACTACATTTGTAATTAAGATTAATTTTTCAAGAGAAAGCCTGTTGATGATAGTTTTTCCTATTGTGAAAAATGATGCTCTGTTGATAAGTTGGCTTTGCTTGTTAGTATTATTGATACATCAAGCACCTTTATTATTAAAAACACTACTGATAGTTAGAATGAAAACTTTAAATGGAAAGTATATTCAGGTTTAAAGTGAAGAAGTTTAATCCTCGGAACAAGCTACCAAGTTAAACAGCAGATTCCCTATGTCCTGATAATCTTTATATTCAGTTTTCATTGTATTCAGGGATACATTTTAGACACCCCCTAGCAATGTTTCTTTGCTGAGTTTAATACAGGCACAAGGGTAAAGCGTAGATGTTTGTAACATTTAAGTAATTGAAATAAATTATAAAATTAGTTCCTATGGCCTGTGTATCCCTGGAGGCACAAGAACTACTGACAGTATCCGTATGCCTATTCCAAATACTTTGATACAGAATAAATTCCATCCATTTGTGGTTATAAATTGGTAAATAAAACATTCTCGTCTATTCTTGGTTTCTTTTGTATAATTGAACTTAATGCTCTGATTCTTTGCCATTCTCCACAGAACTTCCTTTTGTAACAAAGTAAATATTAAAAACTCAGTTCTGATATATAAGATATTTTAAATGTATTTTAATATTTAGTTCATCACGTACTCCTGTTAGTAATCATCACACTCAGTGGCACGTTTCCACAGTTCAGCAGTCTGCTTAAGAATGTGTTGAACTTTAAACTCTGAGAGACCCAAAATAGATGAGCATGAACTTGAATTTCATGCAGAATCAGGATTATAATCATGTTTACATTAAATAAAGTTATGCTTTCACCTGTTTTGCTGTATAGGCATTAATCATCCATGAAATGCTTCCATTTTCCTCAGAATACGCTTCCATAAAGTGCCTTGCGTCAATTCATAAGATGTTGTTCACACTGCTTCCTCATAAATTGAAGGTAATTTCTTTGATCATGAATAGCTTCTTTATGCAGTTCCTGCCTTCTGTTTAACCAAGATTGATTACATTTGCAAAGGGTCTGCTTGGCTGACCAATTTCTTTTCCTAGCGTTTACGGTCTTTTCATGATTTTAAACTTGATGGGTTCATCCTTATCGCTCATGTGCACTTACAAATTTTCATCTGTTGCATGCTATATAATTTCTGGCTGGAAAATGTTATTGCACCACAACAACTCCCGCTCACGTGTATGAAACATAAATACATGGTAATATTTTAAATTTCTCCAATATTTGATAACTAAGGGATTACAACTTGGTTTTTAAAAACATCTCTAGTCTAAAATGTCTTCTTTGGTGGTTTGTGTGAGAAGCATATTGTTTTGATTGGTCTAATTTACATTTACCTACTATTTGAGACATCAAAATTAAAACTGAGACTAACTGAAGTCACCAAATTAACCAGCTGTGATTTGGAAGTGCTCTTGATGGAAATTCACATATGAAGATGACCTTTGATGTTTAGTATAATATATAGATATGTATTTGAAAGCAGTAAGAATTAGAACTATGATACTCATTTAGGGAAGCAGTTGAACAGTCCTTCTCTGGACATCTGTCTCTCGAGTATTAATTCCTACACACATCATCAAGAGAAGCCATTTAGATAAACGCATAAATTGGATGGAATATTCCTTTTCCATAAGTATTACAACTCCAAGTACCTCCTTGATAGAGTTATTTATAGAGAGCTTCCCACCACTTCTACTTTTGCGTGAACAGAAGTAAAAATAGAAATTAGTAATCACCCTCTTTAATACGGGGTTAAGAATTAGCTCAGAGAACATGATTTCTAACAAAATCTATTTGACTGTAAGTCAAAAGGAGTAGAATTTGATGTTACAGTTTAAAAATTGCTACAAGCCTTGTTACTTTCTGTTTCTCATACAAGATGCCCTCGTTAACTTCACTGCCATAAAGATGCATGGCATACAATTCATATCTCTATAGCTATATGAAATATTTATATGCAGTATGTTTTCTCCTCTTCTCTTCCTCCCATTTTAATTTAAGGTACTTAGCTAATCACCTACGTATCTGTGTGTATGTGTCTAGCACAGTGCTCCTCCTGGCACAGTTCTGAGGAGGCTTGAAACTGGAAGGATGGCTTCAGTCCTGTTTCAGTAGTTGTGATCAGCAAAAGCACTAGTGTGGTTATATCACCCTCAGAACATCTTTCCTAGTGCCTGATAGCTGGCTTCTTTCTCTGTCTCCCATTTCCCTCCTGCAGCAGCTCTCAGGAAGATTATTGTAAAATATTCAGTGCCATGTGTAAGCAACACAGAATTTATGCTAACCACAATGCTGAGACTCAGAAGTCACTCAGATACCACATGGATAACTGAAGCATCCAGAAGATTGCAGAGAAATATAAAGAGTTCACAAAGCTGGATACACCAGCACTCTAATCTTTTCTAGATTATAGGTATCAAATATAAAAGCTGTCTTTGAATATACAAATGAAAATTCAGTTCAGAAAGCGTCCCTACAAAGATTCAACATCAAAGTTCAGCCTTGAAGATTTAACTCCAGTCACAGAGCCTAAAACTCCCAGTATGTCTGTACTCCAGTTCCAAATATGATAACTTCAAACTGGCTAAACCATTAACAAAAGAGGTCCAGCCGGGAGTGCCGCTGGAACAGAAGTGTTACAGTCTTTTACCAGACATGGCAGACAAGTGGCCTATCTGACCTTAAGTTTGCCATTACTAAAAGAGCAGAGATGTTATATGGTTACATTTTAGTATTCTGTCACACATTGCATGAACTGATTAATCTGAACATAGGTACAGAATTCTAAAGAGGATGAAATTACTGATTGATGTAGGATGAGAAAATGCTAATGTGCTACCTCCAGTCAATGCTTGGGAAAATGAGCCCTGGACATGTGCCAGGGCACTACACTGGTACTGTTGCTTCGGGTAGTAGCAAGGTAATTAACTATTTTTTGGTTATCTCCTATGGTTTGGGTTCGTTTCCTGATATTTTAAAGAAATTCCTTCATTGTAGTTTACTGTTACGCTATTCATGGCTTGAAACTTTATTCTCTGAAAGAAGTAAAACTGAACTACATTGATATAAATCAATTTTACTTAGTAGTTTAATTGTGCTTGAACATGTGCTTGCATACAATAGAGGATTAAGTCAGGACTGGCTTCCTTGATGGTCTCCAGAACTATTGAGGCAACAAACAGCCATTTGGCATATTTAGAGATTCCTACATTTTCCATTTTTTGTCATATTTCTCTACTTTGTATTAAAATTCGTCATTTGTTGGTGTTTTTACTTTGACTTGACTTGTATGAACTCCGTGGCCACTTTTCACTTAACTGGAAGGCTAGCAGCATATTTTCTTTATTATGACGAAGGATGTATATCCAAATAGATACTGCTGTGAGGTTCCCTACATCTTGAGATTGTGTCTTGCCGGTTTTTAAAGACTCACTTATTCAGTACTACTACTTTGAGCACGTCAGTGAGCTAATGTGTCCTTTTCACACCACTTACAGACATGGATCGTAATATCTCATCAATGTAAACAACAGGCACAGTAAGAAATGATAAAGTTGTCTATTTTCCTTAACTCTAATGAACTACTCTGGTTTAAAATAAATTAAGAGACAGCCTTGTTCCTTTGTCTAACCATAGAACTGAACTTGAACAGAAACTGTTAATACTGTTCTGAGCCTTTCTATTACTGATTACTCATTGCATAGCCTCAGACAAATTCATTTGACCTGTTTGCATCTTGGATCGTCTTTCTGCACAACTAAGATAACAAAATTTAACTAATACATAGGAGTGTTAAAAATTAATAACTGATTATTTGCCAAGATGTGTGAAAATATACAAAACTATGAAAATGAAAACTAGCCATCTTAATAATAAATCAAAAGGTCAAAAATTTTTGTGTAAGGTTTCACCCACGAAAGAAGAAAAGACGAGAATAGTGATGAGAAACCAAAGACAAAAAAGATAAATGAATGGCCAAAAAGATATAATGAGAAAACTTCACTAAGCAGAAACAGTAAGGATTTACAAAGCATTCTGGCAAACTCTGTATCTGGAGGGACACCATATGTGCATCTGAAATACAAAGTTGTATGTTGTTTAAAATCAGGCTTATTGTAATTATTAATATCTTGCTGTCTGGTGTCTGGTTTAGAAACACTGAACTATGTATGCATTTTTGGTGGTCTAACCACAGACTCTCCTGTAACTGTAATTAGTGTGTTGGATCCACTCCACACATGAGTTATAATTTTTTTTTGCGTTTTAACTTTAGTTGGGAAGAGGATTTGGGTGACATTAATTGATGTTTTCAGAGACTCTTACATATTCATGTTTCTTTTGAAACCCTTAGGATCTGCAGAGACACTTTTAGAGAGACATTTTAATTTGAGTTGAAACAATAACAAGCACAAAAAAGGAGTGGAAGGTGTTTTTGAGGTTGTTACTCAGTGAATTTTTGCTGGAAATTTAAGTTCTTCGTTTGGCAGAAGGCAGCACTGGTTTAAATAAGGGTTCAGGAGTTCTTAATTCAGCACGTACTTTTTTTGTAGATATCTGCAATTTCCTTAGGCAATTAACTATTATGTGCCTAAATATTCCTCTATAAAATGTGTATTGTTTATACTGTAAGCATGTGTGCATGTGATATTCACAAGCATAAACAGAATATGTATTTATATATACAAATGCATATGCACGTATGTGCAAATTACAAATTGCAGCACGAGTGCTGGAATTCGCTGACTAAATGCATGTTCCTGTGTGTATTTTTGGGCATGTTGCATGTTTCTGTGTGTTGCAAAATGCATGCTGGAATAAGGGAAATTCCTGTTTGGCAGGGAGAAAAAATTATGCACCTTGAAGAATTAGCACTGGAAAAGGGCCCCAGAAATTCACAGCTTACATTTTTTGGATTCCAACTCAGACATTTCTTTTCCAACTAGTGTTGTACCTGCATTTAAAATATTCTCATTCTAATTGATGGAAATTCCCTGCTTCACAATCCTTAAAGCCAACTAACTCTTCGTGAGCGCAGGACTGTACAGAGGAGAGAGAGTTGGTGAACCACAAAATCAGGATCTGAGGTTTTGGAGGTTTATAGTCTACTGCACCAGAATGTCTGCATAGCTAAGACTACATAGGGATACTCAAGCTAATGTGAACACTGTGGGCAATGCAAATGTGACGTTTTTCTCAATGAAATATTTTAATTTGGTTTGAAAAGATGGATCTCATTTTAACATGTACTTATATTTTAAAAGGTTGGGGAAATCAAACTTTGTTTAAGAGTGTGCATGTGATGGAAGGAGCTAAAAAGATATATACCATTTGTTTGATACCGTATAAGAATTTGTATTAGGCTAAGTATATAAATGGTGTTTCGGTTCAACAACAATTTATTTTTTTTTAATGAATTTGGTCAGCAAACTGAAAAATGAGTCCCCATCCGAACTCTCTAATCTGATGTCTTCACCATGCAAGGACTGTTTCTACAGTACATCATTGAAATATTTACCTCTCTGCTGTGTTGTATCTAGATTGTCACCTGGTAATGATTCTTGCAGGTTTGCATGTCACAGGCATTTAAAATTTAAATTTAAAACTAGCTGCCTGTGCTAATCAATAGTGAAACATTTCAAATACTTGTTTCTGCTCAATGGAGTAGATATCGTAGTTTTAGGAAAAAAGTCAGTCCTAACCTTTTTAGTAGATTACTCACAGTAACAGAAGGAACAACACAACCTTTAAGTTGGTGACCGTAGATTTCACATTTACACAATTCCACTAAAATATATGGATTCATTAACTGGAGGGGGAAATGTGGGGATTTAATAGCAATAACATATATTTAAAGAAATTTTCAACTTCATCTAAATCCTGGCCAAATTACTTTGAAAGCCTGGTCTTTCATAGTAAAAATTTCATATGCTGCTACCCAAATGCAAAATATGATGGTAAGTTAAAAAATAAGTGAACTTATACAAGACTGTTATACTAAATAATCTGCACTATAGTATTTAAATCTGTAAGTCTCCATGATTGCATACTGTTTGTGCTGGCGATGATTTGATACTCTCATGGTGGGAATAAAGCAGTAGAAAACATAAGCATTTTGAATATAATTGCTAACAAGGCAAAAGCAAAACGTCAGGAGAAATACTTCAGAATATAACATCTGGGGAAATATATATTCAGAAAGATACAGATATAAATGCAAGTTTCAATATCATATTCCTCTGTATATTGGAGAAAATCGTGCTGATAATACTGGAGCTAGTGGATGATGTGGGAGTGTTACTCCAGGATGAGATACAAAACAAACTGGAACAACATATTTAAGCAGAAATATTCTAATTGCTTACTGCACTTTTATGTTATTGGAAAGAGTCTGGTCATTTCAGCACCAGACCTAGCACATAAAATTTTATTGGAGGTTTTTATACAGCTGGTGTTAAAAAGGGAGAGAATTTATTGAAAACAATTAAGTATACTTTTCTGGATGGCTTTTTTTCCCCTCATATGCACCAGTTTTACATCATTGTAATTCCACAGATATCAGTGGAGTTGCTCTTGATTTCCACTAGGATAAAAGAAGGAAGAATCATGCCCCTTCCCTTCCTGTCTGTATTTTTATATAGCTACAGAAGTCTTGCTATTTAAAAGCCATGATGGAAAAGTACAGTGCAAGGATTTTTGTTTCTTTATTTTTTTATTCTCACATTAAAAAAAATAATCAATTAGGGCTTTTTTATGGCTTTTTTTTTTTTTNAAGAATGTGAAACAGCCAATCTCTTTGTTTGGCTATCTGGGTTCTGTCCCATTTTAGCCCTGAACAAATAAGACACCTTTCGTGAGTAAGAAAACATGTCTTAGCATAGTGCTGAAAGTACAGAATAGGTCTCCCAAGCTGCAGATGATTTCATCACTTGGAAATAATTGTTATACATTTAACTGATTTAATTTATTTTTGTCTTAGGATCAAGCTGTGATATGCACTTAATATTTAACAACAACTATTCAGAAACTTTGTTGGATGCCCTCTGTTAAACACCTTTATATCCTCATGTTACCCATTGTTTGTTGAATATTCTCCAAGAATAGGAGAAAACAAGACTGCCAGTTTGCAAGAACATCTGAACTATCCTAGCCAAGTTAGCTTCCCTGCTGCTTACAGTACAATGTAATGTACAATTATTCTTCATAGATGGCTACACTACTATTTCCTCAGATAGATGAAATTTCTTAAAACATCTGTGTTTATTTTGAGCTGACAACACATTCCTGTGTGTCGTGGTTTGGTCTAGGCTGGCCACTGAAAAGGACGGCAGCTGTTCTCCCCTACCTCTCCCCTAAAGGGAGAGGAGGAAGAGAGAGAAAGAGACTTCTGAGTTTAGAAAGAAACTAAACTACTTGAAATAAAGTAATAAAAATAATGAAATGTATATACAATATATACAAAACCATATAGAGCTCCCAGGATGATGATCAAGTCACTGGCGGGCACTGGGAAAGTCCCAGACTGGACTCAGCAATGGATGGGAACTGGATTCTGGATGTGGATTTGGGAATGCATGGATTTGGATCAAAGGCAAATGAGCAGAGTCCTCCTCAGATGCTGGACATTGAGGAAAAAGGGCTGACTCTTTGATCCCTCAGCATTTATACTGAGCATGACACAGAGGGGATGGAATACACTGTTGGTCAGTTTTGGGTCACCTGTCTCGTCCGGTCCTCCCCACAGGTGTTACCCCTCTACAGTTTTCCACTTCTGACACTCCAACAGGACAAATAACAAAGCTGGCTGACCTTTGTTGTTACTGCAGTAAGTATAAGCAAGAGTTCTCTGCATACCATTCCTTAGCATAAATTATAAACAATCATGTCTTATCACTCTGAGAGTGGACACTGTTGGAAAAATATGCCATTAATTTCAGAGAGTTCAGCTAGTTAGAGGGTGTTTAACAGAAAAGTAGAATTACTGAACAGAAAATAGGTTCTGTTTGAGGAACGTCAAACCAGGACATTGGTTTCCCTGCAGTGACTGGCAAAAATGATGTTCACATTCCAGCCCAGCAGAGGACAAACAGATGTCTTTTTGCTGTACTCCTTTTGCAATACACCCTCCTCACTGCTGCTTGAATAATAGGTGAAGCTGTGCAAATTCAGTGAGTCTGCAAAGAAGCAGTCACTGGTGTGTCATGCATCAAAACTACAACTAGGACTAGCTTCCCTGTCTGAACCTGGCTCCAGATTTTATCTCCACTTTGATTATAGTCATGAAGGACCTAACATTCCAATGATGAATTCTCCGTACCCAGGCAAAGACAATATTTATTTCATTTTTCTCCCCTCTGCTCACACAATGGTCATGCAAAAAAGTAGTGGTATCAATTTGCATTTATACATACTTCTGCAATAGCAAATTATCACACTTATCAGATTGATGTTCCATATTTATAGATCTATCAATGAAGCTTCTTAATCAACAGTGGGGAAACACAAACTTCACAATCCTGAGGGCTGCATCAGTGATTTGCCAAGAGCCTAAGGCCTGCACAGAGTTTGCATATTATATTTACATAGTATGTTTAATCACAACAAACATATATAACTACAATATTTCCTTCTACTTGCTCCTTACCTGACAGCTGAATGGTAACTATTAGGTTTTCCCAGTTTTTTTCCTCCCTTCCCCTGCTTTGTTTGTACGAGCTCTCAAAACGGAAGGTATAGTTTGGAGGATGGCAACAGGCAAATACTAATGTTCAGGACACTGGTTGAGATAGAAAACTCAGGTCCTATTTCTCAGTCTGAACCTCATTTGGTGGCTTTGACAATTCACCTCACCTGCCTGTAAGAATGTGGAGGATATTTGTTTCATGTGGCTATCTTCAGCCAAATTGACCCAACAATGTGTGTAGTTTTCAAATGAGATTAATTGATTAAAATGGCAATGCCACTACTAGATTTTGAGTCTTCTTGTGTTGTCAAATTCATTTCTGCCTTTGATTTTCCTGCTAACCTCAATGAATTTGCCACCCTTTAAGATGTAATATGACACTAAAAGGGAGCTTTAAGTTACAGAATATTTGAAAGGAGGAAGAGTGGAATCCAAGAGCAATTAATCTTATCTACCCTGGACACCCACATTCAGAGTGGATAAATCATTCTCTGGAGATGTCTGTCTTTCTCTACCATAGTTATAAAGCTGGTTTAGAATATTAGATTAGACAGATGGATTAGATTTACTAATGCGTAGAAACCACTTCTGACTCAGGAAGTCTCTGAGCTGGAAGCGGTTGGCACCTGACAGCACACAGCAAATTGGTATGTTTTCTTGGAGTGGTTCTAATTAGGAATCCATTTTTGACCATTGACAAGAGACAAGTTGCTGAGCTAGGCAGACAATCTTAAGTCCTTATTAACTTTCAGATGGCAGAAAGTTTTTTATATAATTTGGACATTTAGCTGGGAATACCACAGAAATGAACTGAAGTTTCAGCCAAACTAGTTCTACCAGAAACTGATCCTTTTTCTTGACTGATGTGAGTTTCACTGGAATGGTTTGGATGGGAATAGAAAAATAAAATGTAAGACTTATCTGCCAAAAGGCTTGTACTCTCTAGGTTTAAATCTATATGGAAGTCATCTGCATCTCCATCAAATTCTTCTTACGCACTAAGTATGAAGGAAATACAGTAAATGTGCTATGTATAAGAACTCTTGTGTGACTGTGTTTCTACTGCACGTTGAAACCTCAATGCCCAACTGCCATTCTATAAAATTTCCATCTTCAACCAGTCTTTTTTACTCAAGTGACTTTCCTTAGTCTCACATTTAAATAACCAGAAACCATCTTGCTGCTTATGTGCTGCTACATATCCAAAAGTCATCCATCTATGATGACATAATTCACAAGTCAGCATCACTACACTACGTTGTGATACTGCTTGTTGTGATGTTGCTCTGCATTTTGAAAACCTACCTACATCATGCCTACCTACATTTTGGCCTGTTCTCTCTGAAAAGGAAAATATTTAATGAGATATGCTCCTGATCATGTTGCGTGATCAAATTTAATCACAACCATGACCCCCAGGGTCCTCCTCCTGCCTCCCATTAGCACTTCCTCATTTCAGCCTGCTAGGACCTATTCTCAATAATGATCTTCCTCGAAAGGTGTATGGTATGCAACATCATTACCTCAGTAATAATATCATGTTTTTCTTTAACATGTCTGTCTGCATGCAAGTATTTGCCCATTTATTTCTCTTTATCACTATATCTACTATTAGCAACAACCTTCCCTCTTCCATGAGCTCAGGGTATCAAGTACTTCTCCCCACCCTCCAGGGGCAAATACAAAGCCTTATTATTACGAAGTATTAATCCCTGATGGCATGGCAATGAATGCTTAAAACTTAACTTTTGAGTGCTGTGTGTGTAAATACTTCCATACTCTCTATTGCTCTGCCCACAAAACATCAGCTTCCCCTCCTTAATCCCAGTGTCCTGCAATCATGAGCAGTAAACACAACCAAAATGCAAATGTGGCTTCTGCAGTGCATTTGTATTTGCATGTCTGTGGAGCTGGAAGCTGATGGAAAAATCTGTCTGGATGGGTCTGAACAAAACTCTCAACAGTGGTCAATACCTGTGGATTTCAATGAACTAGTTACCTATGCTAGTCAAGGGCATTTTATTAGTTTATATGGAAAAAAAAAAAGAGTTTAACACAGTCGGTAAGATCAGAAATGTGTTAGTTACCAGTGGAGTGTACTGAGGCCTGATGATCTCAACAATAATAGCAGGAAGGAGGCTATTGAACAATCCTTCCGCCCCTCCTTCCCCCCATGCAAACATGCTTAAAAGAGATACAGCTATGATAATACATCTACCTACAGATTATAGTGTCATTGGTGTCAGGCACAGCACAAGCAGGAATATTACATGAGAGGGGACAAGCCAAGAGTGACCACAGCCCAGGCAGTGCCTTCACCAACCAAGGTGCAGTCCCACAGCATTTGAACACAGACAAACTGGAGAAGGGGCTACAACATAGGTCTGACTGGTCCATCTAGGAGGCAGTGCCAGAGACATGACTGGAGATGGATACATTTAACAAGATACAGCCAATGTCCACCCAGAAGACAGAAACAGGACTGGTTAAACCTACAGTAGAGATCAGACAAGGATTGAAGGCCCAGAACAGAGGTTAAATGGGGTTTAGCCCATGGGCAAAGGGTGGGGGTAGGGTCCCCAGGTAAGGAAAATTAAGACCCATAGCCACATTTGTGGTGCTGACACTGTTACTGCAAACTCCCTGGAACATAGAAATGCAAAGAACAAACCTCAGTCAATTTACTTTTCATCTTTTTTGCTGTCTTTTGGCCTTAAGACATCTTAGTCAACTCTTTAGTTTTCATACTCCACATGATGTAGCTAATCTAGACACTTAGATTGCTCTCACCACTTTAATGCTCCATTTGCATAATACCATTGTCTTCAGGTTTCTGATTCTTCATAAGACTGAGATAAGGATTCCAGTACATGGAGGACCATTCTCTTGTTCACTTCAATGAGTGCCAAATTGCTTTTGGCAGCAGGTTAGGCTGTTTTCTAATGCAAAATCAGAAATGGCTTTTCACATAAACTGAGGGAAACCTTTCCTTTCATTGAGCCATTTTTAGGATCTTGTGTCAGAGTCATTTTCTATTGTAAAAAATCAGTGATGCATGTAGCTAGTAAACGGTTCACGCTCTTTTTTTGCCTATTCCCTTTAACTGTCAACATGTAGGAGATGAGAGTAAACCCTTGATTTCAGCCATTGGTATGTTTGTGAGTAAAGCACGTGTGTAGACAAGGAGAATCACATTCTGTCTCAATGGAACTTGTTCTTGCTTAAAAATAAGGTTAGGTCTATCAGCCTGAATCATCTCAAAGGCACACTGGTAGCTGAAATGTAAATGAGATCAAAGCATACACTGGCCTAAGAACTGTGTCCGTTATCAATTGCTGTTTTTTCATCTTAATTTCAGCAAGGTGTATTGGATCATTTGTCTTGCCACTTTCTTTTTTTACTACTACAGAACAGTGCATTGGTTCCTTCACTTCTGGTCCCTGAGGGCATACTTTGTCTATTTGATACTGTGCAAGACCAGATTATCCACCATTATACAAGGCAGCTTAATTTATTTTAAAAGGAATTGCTACAGTCAAGAAGGGAATTTTTCCTATCATCTCTTTGTAGACTATCATGACACTGGAACTCTTGTGATTCCCAAAAAACTCAGTACCCAGATGACGTAAACTTGATCTTTTCTGTCCCAAAGAAAGGCAAAGAATTCTATTGCAGTTGGTTGGTATGTTTTTTTTTTTTTTTTGTTTGTTTTTTGTTGGTTTTTTTTTTTTTTTTTTTTACATCTATGATGCTATATTTGATTAAAGGCACAATCAGAAAAGCCTGTCCTGTGTAAGAATTGGGAAAAAAGAAAAGTTTAATGCAGGGTGTAGAAGTCATAACCCTTTATTTAAAAAGCCACATATATGCCTGAAAACCTCCTTTTTCAGAAAACAAGCGTCATGTCCATGACGTACAACTCCATTGTGACTGAGGTTGGGAGCTCCTGACTGTTTTGGCACTAGATAAAATTTGATTTTCTTCTAAGTTTATCCAAAGTTCTCATTAATGAGTGTCTCTTGAACAGTTCCTTGCTACACAGGGTATACTTACCTTTTATTTCTTTCAAAAGAAAATCTGGTTTGTTAATAGGACTGTAGAATAATTATCAAGGCGTCATCTTCCTTGTTGAATCATTATTCCTGGATCATTTTGCAGTGGCTGAGAATGAAGTTCTAGCCAATTCACCTTTTATCAACGTTAAACAGATCTCCAAAACAAATAGATTTTTTGTAACGTTTCTGAGGGAGAAATATTCCAAGACACATCCTCATATTTTCCTCTTCTTTTAAAATATTATCTCACAGTGAAGTTGAAATGTCAGTGACTTGCTTACGTATAATATATTGTATAGTATATAATATATACTGCATGTTTAAAGTGGGATAAATTTGCTATTCAAATGGCTGCTGTGATCAATATATCTGCCCGGATATCAAGTCTGGCGCATCAGTCTAATCTGAATTTTATGTCAAACTCACTATTAGAAACTGAGTAACTTGGTTTGTGAAAAATTGAAATGTTCGAAAGACAGAAGGTATTCTTCTGTGTTTATAAAAAGTCAGATTTCTCATTGCATTGTGTTTTTATATTTTCACATGTGCAAGATGAAAACAAATTAAGCAGCAACAGTTTGTAATACATTTAATAACGGCAAAAAAGGTGTAATGCAGTAGACAGTCAAATTCTAAATGCATATTGAAGTAACCTGGTGATATATCCCTGGGATCATGCAGGAAAATTAGGTGCTAGTAGTTTTATTACTTTAAATAATCATCCATTTCTGTCATTATGCCCCTGGTTCTTCCCTTTCCCACTTTTCTAAGCTTAGTGTCTCCCCCTCCCTTTCACCCCTCTCTCCTTAATACATACAACTTCTGTAAAACTTTTCAGTATTGCCCTCTGCCAGCCTTGGAGCTCAACAGGAGATAGGCCAGTTCATACCAGCTGGGGATTCGTTCTAATGGCCCTTGGGGGACTTTCCTCATCCTTACTACCAGATCTCATACTGAGAGCTCTGACTGACTGCCTGGCTGTACTCTTCAGTTGTTGCAGTGAGCTCAGCTGTCTTTGTTCCACCACATTAACCATTCAGCCAATTTGACTGGGATACAATTGCTTAATGCTGAGTGTTGGGTATCTTCTTCTCTTCAAATTCCCAGATCCTCATGCATTCCCTGATAGTGCCAGGGGACACTTCATTGTATTCAGAGAGAAAGTTGAGCCAACAGGGCTAAAATACTGTAGCCAGATGAAAAGCCACAATTCTGGTGGGTTAAAAGCAAAATGTGCAATGGTCTGCTTTCCTCGTGTAAGAAAGGCAGGTATTGCTTTTGCAGAGGACGAAAGCCATTTCCATCAGAGGTGACGTGATAAGGGAATGACTAAGACAAAGGGGCTCCAGCAAAGGCTTGTAGAACATCTCTTATCACACAGACAAAAGGACAAACTGATTCATACTGGATTAGTGTCTAGAAGGGTAGTCAAACATTTAACCAGGGCTAATGACATTAAGCAATTTTTTACCAAAAAGGAAAGAAATCAACTAGTCAGATAATCCCTTTAGGTGTAGCATAAAGAGAAGTAAACAGAGGCAGGACATTTGGAAAGAATTTTAGGCACCTCGGACAGACTGTGAACGCTGGAGTACCTAACCAGGGAAACAGGGGAGGGAAATATTTGGCCGGGATTAGGAAATAAAAAGGTGTGTTTCAAGAACTGAAAGTGTGCCTACTTGCTAGGTCACCCGCTCTTGAAAGAACGTGAATAAAAATGTGCTTCACAGAGGATTCTGCCTAAGCCTATTTCATTCGGACTGGAACTTATTTCTCAGACTCAGGGGCAAACACTATGGATATCAAGAACCTATGTTGATAGAAGATGGAGTCTCAACAAATATCAAACACGTTGTTCTGCTCCTGTCCCTAGTAAAGCACAGTAAATTGTCTTATCCAGTCCTAACCAGGAGAAGCCAGTGAAAACCCAGAGAATCCACATGATAAAATTTCAGGATACAGGAATTTTAAAAGAATCCAAGAAACAACGGAAAAGAGTTTTGTGAAGTTCTAAATTTCAGTGGTGCATACGGTAGATACTTCAAGTGCACTCAATTATAAAACATCCGTGAATTGGCAATGGAAAAATCCGATTCCAGCAGCAGAGATGACTTGCAGCTGCAGCTAATAGAGTGAGGGATGTGAATACAGAGAGCACTTATATGATGAAGGCAAGACCGGCAATCAGTTGTATGCTTCAGAGCAATAAAGCACAATCAATCTGACAACAGGGCCCCATTGTTAACTGTGGCTTTCTGTTGAAAAGAGTTGCACAATGGAAGGGCCCTGTAAAAGAGCAGCCTTGCCCCCAAGCCCTATCACATTCTTCTTTTTGTTGCTTTTATTTCTTTACCCTTTTTTTCCCCCCTTTGCTTTGTGTCTGAGATTTCCTTATTAGGGCACAATTCTTCAGCATGGTTAAAATGTTATAAATTGTCTTACCTTGTTTATATTTTATTCTGCCTTCACATCAGTAGTTCAGGTCACAGAAATGTCCCACTGCAGGCTATGGCTCATAGCCAGTAAAGCAGGTGCAATTCTATAACATGCAGCGGCATAATGCTGTTTGGGTACACTATATAGCAGCCAGAACTGCATGCAATGAAGCGGAAGACACAAGTGTACTTTTCCTAGGTTTTGGTATGCATAGGTTGAAAGATGCAAAGGTCACTGTTCAGTTATATTAAGAAGAAAATGTTCTTTTTTTTCTTCCTCAGTCAGCAGTTTTTTCTACCAAGACTTTCTTTCCCCTCTGCCCACCCCCTCCCACCGTGGACAACCTAATATTAACATTCTTGGGGAAACATAACTCTTTTCAGCTGAGCTAGCTCTTCAGACTAGTACAATCCTGTCCCTAATCATTGCATAATTCTTAGTTTCTAAAGCCTTTGAAACGTGCCTTTTCTTTTCCTGAAAGACCCAGCATTTAGAAGTTTCTTAGAACCAAACTGTCTTTTAAGTAGTCTCTTGTACAGAGCAGTAATGGCTACATGACTGATACCAGCCTTCTTTTATGAAAAGCCTTCACAGGTTTACATTAGTCCTGATTCCATTTATGCAGCACATAGAGGCATCCCAAACATTTACAGAAGAATAATAATTAACTCCTAGTCCCTGAACTGAGCATCTCACTAGACTTGACGGGAAAGAAAGAGCACCTAACAACCAGGGAAATGGTTACAAGAAGTTGAAGTCACAAAGACAAGATCGTGGTTCTTATTACGTGGTCTGTGCAGTAATTGTGGTTCGACTCTCACTGAAATGAATGTCAAAAATCCACGGTCTAATTGCAGCAAGGTGCAATGTGTAAAAAAAAAAAAAGGTATATGAGAAAGGCAGTGCACATTTAAAAAAAAAAAAAAAGGATATATGAAAAAGGCAGGTGCTACTATTCTGATTTGATATTTGTCATGTGCTTTAGGCTCAGTCATCCTGCAGTAGCACTGGTAGCTACACTGAATGCAAAGTAAGTGAGAATTAGCTATTCACTGTTACAGCAAGAACCTGAAAGCATTTGCTGGGACTCTCTGTCTGGAGATGAGAAAGAGGGATTCGGTTTCTCTTTGCATTTCAGGAGCCTGAGAATTATAAAAGTCTTTGTGCATCTGCCATGAAGAAACATTCTTTAATAAGCAAGTAAAGAAAAGCGAATTCCAGCCAGGTGTAGAGATACCATCTTTGTTGTAAAATGCCCCACAAGCTCTGAAGTAGAAAGCTGAGGCAGTTTGTTTTGTTCAATGCATTGTGGTAGTTGGGCAGCTTATTTTCTGGCCTTCAGAGATGTGGCTTCATATGAAAAGGAAGCTAAAAGCAATATAAATCTGTGTAAGGAGGCGGTTTCACTGAATCCTCTGTGTCATGGCACAGAGGTACTAGAGGCCATGCAGGCCCGGAAGGAAGGATTACTCAAAAATGGCCATGATCATACCCATATTACGTATGTGTATCTCAAAACTCATACAGCTGGGCACAAAAATGTGTCTCAAATTAAAGCAACTGATAATTGATAATTTCTCTTTAGAATGGTGATTGAATAGTACAAAATGCAAAGCAAAATTAAATCTTGTTATTAAAACCTTAGATTAAAAGCAAAATCTGGGAGGATACACAAGGAGATATCTCTGTATGTGCACTGTTTTATATTCTGTCCCTAGACATCTGTTATTTTTTACTGGATATTGTGGTCCTCAACGTAAAGAAACATAACAGGATAACACAGGAACGTGCTAACGGCAACAAGGATGAATCAGCTCGTAGGGGATGGGTTCAGGGGGAAAAGGGGTTACCCGAGGGTAACCTAAGGTAACCCAAGACTAACGAGCATGGTAAAAATCACAGCCCTGGGAGGAGACCTTAGATGCCAATGTCAGACCACGTTTGTGTCATGACCTAGCCACTAATCAGAGCATGTGTAGAAGAGCATTATTTATATAATCGAAAGGTGGCCAATGAACGAGTATTGTTTAAGTTTTTCCTTGTTGTAAACTGTACAAAAACCTACAACCCCTCTTAAGGGGTGTGCTAGCTTTGCGAACTATCCCCTGGCACCCCTTTCTGTACAGAACTGCATTGAAGGTTAGAAGGTGGATCTCAAGTCTGTGTGCACATTGGCTCCAGTGACCCGGGCATGCATCTGAAACCCCGATTAGGAGAGAACTATATAAGGACATTTGTTTTGACCTGGTACAATAATTTTCAGCTTTGGATTATATCATAATTCTTTGTTTAAATCATGTCTAAAAATTAGTAATTTCAATTACAATGATTGCAGTCATTCTGCTGTATCAGGAATAGCGTGGTGAGCCGGACTAGAGAAGTGATAATCCCCCTGTACTCACCTCGAGTACTGCGTTCAGTTCTGGGCCCCTCACTACAAGAAGGACATTGAGGTGCTGGAGCGTGTCCAGAGGAGGGCTACAAAGCTGGTGAGGGGTCTGGAGGGCAAACCGTCTGAGGAACGACTGAGGGAGCTGGGGTTGTTCAGCCTGGAGAAGAGGAGGCTGAGGGGAGACCTTCTCACCCTCTACAATTACCTGAAAGGAGGTTGTAGAGAGACGGGGGCTGACCTCTTCTCCTTGGTGACAGGTGATAGGACGAGAGGAAATGGGTTCAAGTTATGTCAGGGGAGGTTTAGATTGGATATTAGGAAACATTTTTTCACTGAAAGGGTTATTAAACATTGGAATAGGCTGCCCAGGGAGGTGGTGGATTCACCATCCCTGGAGGTGTTTAAAAAAAGGGTAGATGGGGTACTTAGGGACATGGTTTAGAAGTGGCTTTTGTCAGGGTAGGTTAATGGTTGGACTTGATGATCTTAAAGGTCCCTTCCAACCTCAGTAATTCTATGATTCTATGATTCTATGCTCTACATGCCATTACAAGGACCAGAATTCAGAAATCTGTATTTATTGGCTGAACATTCAAGGACTTGGTTGCATTCATATTGAACAGAGGAGTTGCTTTGGACATAAAAGAAGGAGTGGGGAAAAAAAAGTGTTTTCACTTAGAAAATTGTTTTCCTCTAACTTTTAATCCATATGTTAATATTTCCTCCTTTTTTGTCTTACAAACAATTTTCTTTTTTTTCTTTTTTTTTTTTTTTCCCCTTAAAATTACTGTTTCAAACTGTCAGAGAAAACTTGAATTTCTGTTGTTCAGCTAAGTGGGATTATGCTAAGTAAAATTCTGGAATCCTCAAAGTAAATAACATATGCCATTGACATCTTGCATACATTATTTGCACAACTGGGCAGTTTGCAGTAGTTATCTTGTAATGTGCACCTGAACATGGTTTGTCTAGACTGAAGGAAAATTGAAGTTCCTCAGGAATGATTGGTGCACCATAGATCAGTTAGAGGTCATCATGTTATTTAGTATTTTATGGTGAATAAATCAGATGCTCACTTCAGAATCCCCCTTTTATAAGAGCTATAATACATCGAGTTCTTTATGGCAAAGGAGGGAATTTTTATGAACTGAAACTGAACCACATTATCCTGTAAAGTAATGGGGCAGCTACACATATAAGGAATAGAACATCACTCACTTTTTTTTTGTATTCTCTACCTCATGCTGAGAGCACAAAAAGTCTGAAAGAAGTTGATTGCTTCTCCTTGTGTACAAACAGTAGGGCACTTGAGGCAGTAAGGGTGGGATTCTTCATATCTCCTTTAAACAGCTACTTTAAGACGATTGTTTAGATTATCCATAAAAGGACAATCTCCACAACCTTCTGAATAAAGCCCGATCTGGTAATAAAACAAGATACCACCAAAAACGCACACTGGACAAACTTTCCAAAGAGACAGGCAAGTAAAACAGCTATTTAAAGACACCAGACAAGTTTCTTATGAATGAGTTATCAAGACAGTGAAGTCTTGGTCTTCAAACCACATGAGCAAGATCATTTGAATCTGGCACTTCATATACAGCTCAAACTTCTGTGTTACATTGTGTGCCTAATACCCTTCATTTTTGATTGGTGCAACTGTAAAAATATTATATGAATATAATATATTCGAGACTCACAAAAGTAGAGGAGTCACGTTATGCAGGTTGATTCATCATACACTTGAGCTACTACAGGTATTCATCCACAACCATTACCTAAATGCAGAGCAGCATGTGGATTATAAAAAGTTTGTGTAAAATTATTTACTTGTTTCTTAGAATTTATCTTATCATTTTCCATCTGAAATAGGTAAGAAAGGTGAGAAGAATTTTCTTAATAACCAAGGATAGCTTTTACTTCAGTTTTTATTTTTGCCTTTGCTTTATGATAAAAGGAAAGAATATTAATGAATAGATTTAATTTTTATGAGTAAAATAACGTTACATAGGGTCAGAGATCATATGTTCTCTGCTGCCTGAGATTTAGAGCATTTTTTGTACTGATTCTTAAATAAATTTTGGTATGTGCCATAAGGAGGCTCTAATGACTTGATTAATTTTCATGTGCCTATTCCAGCCTCTTGTCCTTGAAGGGAATGAACATACGATTATCTTCATTAGCAATATAACATCTGATTGTTGCTTCAAACAAGCGTTTCGTTGATGTTTCTTTTCCCTGAATTTGCAGATCTGAAGTGACATGAAGTGTATGGTACAAATTGTTCTGATGAAAAAATTTCTTTTTCTAGGTTGGTCAGAAAATTTTCCAGTCCTGCCTCCTTAATAATGAAAGAAGAAAGATCTAAGAGACAATTTCTTCCTTAGTGTAACAGCAGCTAAAGGTGCAGACTAAAGGGGTGATTCATTTATCTTAAAATTCAGATATCTGAAATTTAGGTGTCTCATCTAAAGTAACTGTCTATGTATCCTGTCAAGGGAATGGAAACAGATAATTCAAGAAGGCAATACATCTTACCATATTATCTGTGCTGAACAATGTCTTAGAATGGGCCTATTTCTCACTCCCCTCACTCAAGGTGCCAGTGCATCTGGTTAGACTTTGTGTTTAACTGGCCTTCAAAGAAACTTACATTATTTTAGGAAACTGTAAGTCTTTTGCTTTTAAGCATTTAGCAGGTAATACCTAAGGAACCACTTCAGAAAAAAACATGTGGCTGCTGTGAGATTTATCACTTAGCTTTTCAACTTTAATACTATGTCAATGCTGGGTTTTAAAACAAACAAAAAAAGAAAAGATATTTGATAGATCAAATATTACTTTCACTAAAGGCCTTAACTTCAGGGAATGTGAAAAGCAGATGAGAAGTGTTTTGGTTTTCTTTTATTACCTAAATTTAAAATAAAATGTTAATGTTTTTTTCAGCTTTGAATAGGTTTAAATATCATCAGTGTTGAGAAAGCCTTGCATGGGACCTTTTAATGAAAGTTTTTAGATTTAAAGGGTCTTATTTGTTTTTTTCCGTTGTTCTTTTTGTCATCGCATTGGCTGTGTTTTAAGAATCCATCTACTAATATTGTCTGTTCTTCCTTCCCACCCTATGGGAGAAATCAGGAAATAACCACATTTTGTCAGAATCTTAGAGAAAATAGAAGCATCAACGGTCTGAAAAATTATTTCAGACAAACAGGGCATTCAATATAAATTCATTGCTGTGTTTTTATAAAAAAAATTAGTGATTTGTAGTTTTATTATTATTACTGCTGCACCTGTTTTGCTTGTAACTGTTTATGAGCTAATGTTTTAAATGTCATCTCTGCTCATTCCCAAATCAATCAAAAACCTGAGCATAAAACCCCTCAATCGATGAATATGAATATTATAAAAGCAAATCAGTCAAAACAAGAAAGCCATAATAAAATCAAATGCATAGCAAATATATTTTTCTTAACTGGTTACTAATATTTTTCCTTAGCGGATTTTCTTTGTTTTCTCATTTGAGGGCATCAGTGATGTGGCTCAGCATGAAAGTTGAGTCCTAATTTACAGGTCTTAGTGTCTTTTAATCTCTTCAGTCTAGGTATAGGTATAGACTGTAGGATATAGGTATTGATAGAGCTTCCTACATTAGAAATACTTGTACAAAATTAGTGGGAAGCAATGCCATTCAGATGGTATTCGTGACACCCCCCCACACACACCCCACCCCCCCTCCGAAGAAATTTGGTCAGATATGATTACAAGAAAGGTACTAATGAGCAGTGGCCTTGTAACAGAGAATATGAATATGTTTGAACCTGATTTACCAATAGCATAAACTATTTTTAAAAATGTCTAAAGACTATTGCAAACAGAGGTCCACCAGAACCCAAACTCTCCTATGGAGATCCATAAGATCTAATTAAACTCTCTTAACTGTAACTTAGCTCGTTTGTAAAAGATGTTAGAGATAATTTGACATAACCTGTAGACTTTGATAATAAAGTCACACCTTAGGTGATACAATCTGTTGCAGTATTTGTGCTTTGAAGTGGTGTGGTAATCTGTAATAGTCCCTGTAAAAGAGATTCTCCTGCCCACCTCCTTTCAGGACCAGATGGTAAGTGGACTAAATATTTTCCCTCCACTAATGGAGCCCAACTTGTGAATGTTACTGGCCCTATGAAGTTACTGGCCCCAATGGAGATACCAGTCACATTTTGCAGTCATTTTGGTATGTTTGCTTGGTCACCTCCATCTGTGACATGAGAATTCACAGTTCAACTGGGTCACCTCTACAGCAGCTACAAGTGCTTAACCCTCGAACTCCAACTACTTGAGCAGCCTGACTTCTGCTGTAGTTTAACTCTCACAAGGCAGATTTGCTAGAGGATTACATATAATTGACCGGAACTATGGTAAATAAGAACAGAATATAGTCCTTTTCCCCGTAGCACAAAAAAAAAAAAAAAAAAAAAAAAGGCATTTTTAAAACTTGACTGCAATGGGTTTTGTTCTTTGGTGAGTACTATTGTGGGAGCACTGCCAAAATCTGTTAAAGCCAAATCAGATCCCCATCAAATTAATTGACTGAGAGATGGTGAGGGTAGGTGATGAAACATAGAAATAGTTTTCAGTCAGGACGCTAAAAGCATCAAATATACTTAGTAAATTATTTTGTAGTCAGAGTAAAAGCTATGTATGAGGAAAATTAGCTCTATTCCAGCCAAAACCAGTACACCCCTGTTTTGACAAACTTTTCCTCCTAATGGGGTACCAGGCCCTTTGTTTAAGATTTTGTATTTGGTTTTAAGATTTTCTTTGTGCCTTAGAGGATCATGCTGATGGAACAAATCTGTCAGTCTTCATGCAACCTTGAAAATTTCAGTCTAACAGAACATCTGAGAAAAAGCAGAGCTATACATTGACAATAGTGTTGGCAGATTGATAGAGGCACATACAGAGAGATCTTTATTTCATGAGTAGCCTAAGGGAGCACAAGTTGGTATAATTTCTGTTTTAACGGGGCCTGGATGAAGTGCAAATTGCAGCAACTTAGCTTCCTCTGATGTTACCCGCTGTGTCTAGATATAGTTCCAGCCCTTGAATATACTGATGCCTGTTTCATGCAGAGTTGTGAGTGCTAATGGTCTGACACCATATCCAAAGACAACACTGAGCAAACATCTGTGGTGCTGTAACAGTGCTCTGATACCCTCAGAGCTGGTTTTCTGCATTCACACATAGACAGTTACCAACCTCAGCAGCTGTAATGAAGGATCATATCTGAAGCATGAATGTTTGCAATGGAGGTGTAGCAAATTTTGGGTCACTATCGTTTATATAATTTAGAATCCTGGGATACAATTTCATAGGTAGTTTGTCTTTCTGATAATCGTGTCTACCAGAAAAGAGGGATGTCTCCCATTCCCTTGATCTCCATACTTCTGTTTCTCTCTAATTCACTGCTGTCCTCCCAGTGCTATCTCCTGCCTTGCTTCAACTCCAGTGCTTCTTGGATCCTTCCATGAAGTCACTAGCATGCAAGAAACAATCCAGCTTGCTTTTTTTTTTTTTATGCATTTAGTTTCTGCTAAATTAGTGGCATAAAGCAGCTCATAGAAGGGTTCAATGTGTACCAACACCTGCTGGGAGCAGGAGAGGGTGGGGGAAAGGGATCGATAAGAAGGAGCTTCCAGTTGTGGTGACAGAGTTACTACATTGGCTCAGCATGTTGCATGGAATGGCATTCTTAATACCATCCACTTCTTGCAGTGTATATTACTCAAGCTGTAAGTTGTGGTTTATAGCATGCTTTTTCTAGGAAGGACAGACTCTTTTCAGCTTCTGTATGAGTACAACAGCTAGCGCTGATAACCAATTCAGGCAACAAAATGCATACATGAGACAAAACGCAAAGAAGTGTAGGCCATGGAGGAGTGAAACACTTGAGCTTGATGCTATCCAGGTGGGTTAAATTTATCAGTTTAGTTACAGCAGCAGGGTTTTTAGTTCAGTTTACAATATACTTCTGAAGTCCAGGATGGCTCGGTGGAGGCTGACCACCAGTTGCTACTTAGATGTGAGCTACTTGTTAGGACCTGGTTTGGTTATCTCTGCTTTTGACTGCAGGGGTTTCTCTGAATGTTACAGACATCTCCTTTGAAATGTTAGGCCAAAATTCAAGAAAAGACTTAGAATTTAAAGGTAAGGTACTTTAGGTACCTTACTCAATGTTGTGAATTCCACTTTTAAACCAATGCTTAACTTTCATACACTTTACAACTCATAACCCGAACAGGAACTTTGAGCTCAGCTTTTGGGCTAGGTGTTTTGCCCTGATAGCGTGGCCAGCAGGAGCAGGGAAGTGATTGTGCAGGGAAGTGATTGTGCCTCTGTGCTCGGCACTGGTGAGGCCTCACCTCGAGTACTGTGTTCAGTTCTGGGCCCCTCTGTACAACAGGGACATAGAAGTGCTGGAGCGTGTCCAGAGGAGAGCTACCAGGCTGGTGAGGGGTCTGGAGAGCAGGTCATATGAGGAGAGGCTGAGGTAGCTGGGCATGTTTAGCTCAGAGAAGAGGAGACTGAGGGGAGACCTCATTGCCCTCTACAACTACCTGAAAGGAGGTGGTAGAGAGGTGGGTGTTGGCCTTTGCTCCCAAGTGAATAATGACAGGACCAGAGGAAATGGTCTGAAGTTGTGGCAGGGGAGGTTTAGGTTAGATATTAGGAGGAATTACTTTCCTGAAAGAGTGGTCAGGCACTGGAACAGCCTGCCCAGGGAGGTGGTTGAGTCACCATCCCTAGAGGTGTTTAAGAAACGTGTAGATTTGGCACTTCAGGGCATGCTCTAGTGGCAGAGACTGTAAGTTGTTTGGTTGGACTCGATCTCAAAGGTCCTTTCCAACCATGAAGATTCTGTGTGATTCTGTGTGCTAATCTTAAAAGATGGATGTATTTTTTTTTATTTTTTTAAATGGATAAGCTCTAGAAACAATGCTTAAATTTAATAGCTGGAGTTGGAAATAATTTCATATTTTGTCTTTCAAACACCTGCCAACAGAGGATTGCTGTCTACAGTGTATTATGTTTTTATCTGTCAACATCAGACGCAGTGTCAGTGCCAGCCAAACTGTGACGCTAACTAGTCTGTAAGTGTGAACTGGAATCCAACCTAGGAAATTCGAAGATGAGGCTTCAAACTCACATCATAGCTCTATTCATTCATTTATTATTTAGAAAAAAACAGTCTGTAATGTTTTATTTCAGTAAACTGAACTGATAGCTTTCAGCACTTCTGGAATAAACCCATACAGGACGCAGTTCCCAGTCAGGCACAAAAGGTTTGTTTGATTAATGTTTCCAAAGTTCTTGGTCCACCTCTTGTATTATTTAAGAAACATTCTTAAGCTAATAATGTCTGGAGAAGCTTTTAAGCAGGCTGCACCTGCAGGTTGATGGGCATATTCACTTTCTTCTTACGGTGTCATGCCTTGAGGAATGTGGCAACAGAACCATAGTAAGAAAAGACTAAGAACAGCTTGTAAACTGGGGAGGATTGCTTTCATTAGGGAAACCAGAGTGCCTCTTTCACTCTTCTCTACACATTTTGAGCTGCTTTTATCCCCATCTTTATCTATTGACGCAGGCAACAGTCAGTCCAGATAAAGTATATGGGAGGATCTTCGCTACTTATGCTTTACTGCAAAAGGAGAAATTTCTAAACTTTTAGATAACTATTTCAAAACAGGAAGATGAAAAAAATTTCTGCTTTTTTGAGTCTTGAAAAAATGACATGTCTGACTAGTTCTTAATACTGTTCTTGATAATACACTACATTTCAGTGGCTTCTTTGGCTGCCTTTACACACTGATCCACTTGTTTTAGAAAACTTCAATTCAAAGTTTGGCACCATATGTGCATAGTTTACATTATTGTGCTGTAGATGCATTACTTTACCTCTAACTACATAAAAGTACTTTTGCCACTTTCTTCATCATTCACTCAGTTTTATGAGGTCTTTTTGTAGTTTCTAACCTTCAGCGTGGCTTTTGGTTACCAGAAAGAGATGAGAATCATCTGCAGATGTAAATATTTCATTTTCTACATATTTCTCTCAATCAGTGAATTTGTTTAGTTGAACAAAATTAGCTTCAGCACTGTTTACTGTGGGACACCTTGTGTCCTTTTGGCTTTCTCCATTCCTAGTATAAGCATGCTTCTGTGACCCCACATGGGTGCATTTGCATTGAATATAACCCTCCCATTACAGGTTCTTCAAACCCCCAAAAGTTCCCCAGTTCATAGTAAATTTAAGTTTCTCTTCCCTACACCACCTCATTGCTGCATTGAGCCTCTGGATCTCTGCCTGCCTTTGAGGCTTCATATTTGACTGCATTGTGGAGAATGCTAGCATAGAGGTAGTAGTGGCTTGAATATAGCTCCCAGAACTGTCGTCATCTACTTTTCTGCTATTGGTGCCAACACAAACCTCAGACACTGGCTCCTACACTGCATATCTGTACAACTTATCTTGTGAGGTCTAGGTTTGCACCTTGTCCATCCAACAGCAGGTAAGTTACTATGCAGTCCTCTCACATGCCATAAATGCAGCTATCTGCGCACCTGATAACTGAATCTCCCATTCTTACCACCTGCTGCTTCCTATCCCTGCAAATCCACGGCAGCAACATCCTAGGTGCAAGAGGGCCCTCTGACATCAGCATTTCTCTTCTCAGATACTACATCCCCCTTTGTGAGCTGAATGCCCTCATTCCCTGAGACTTAATGGGCTGCTGTTTTCAAGTTTCACCAGGTAATAGCTATGGGACAAATTTTACAGCAGCAAACCTTTTTCTTCAGCTGTGCAGGTAATGATTCAATTATCAGTTGTCTGTGATGTGCTGCTAATACTGTATGAGTGATAGCTTGTAAGATGAGTTCATCTTTCTCTCTCTGTGACAGATTGCATAGATTTCAGAAAAAAAGTTTCGTCTGTCTATTTTAGGAAGTGTACAGCTTGTTTAGGTGCTACCCCAAAATAGTATTTGCTCATCTGCATATGTTTACCTGTCTGCCTAGTGTTTTCCATCTCTGTGCAGGCTTTTTGTGTTGTGCCAAAGCTATGGTACTTAAAATAATGCAAGTAAAGCTGTTTTCTGGGGGATTAACTAATTCCTCACATAATTGCCTTCATAGATGTAAGGTTGAAAAAATTTCAGAGCTAAGCAGCAAGAATTACAATGAGCTCTATCACTGGAGAGCTCATTGTATGAACTTCAGTAGCATCCAGTGTATTATTAGTTTTTGTGTTATTTTCCAGACCAATTCTAATGAACAAAAAAAGAGCTTTGAAGATTTCTGAACGGAGAATGTAAGTCCTAAATATGAAAAAATAGATTTTATTTTCAGTGTATCAATTTTAAATCTATTGCTTATTCATAGATTTCGTATTACATGTGAGTTTGGTGCGCTAGGTACTGAGGACACAACAAGACAAAGAGATAATCACTTAGTGTACAATTTGAATATGAAGTCAAGAGTGTGATACAGTCTGACCTGTTCCTCATCCCAAAATAGTTACAGTAAATAACTTTGTCATTGTATCTCACACCTTCCCTAGTGCTAAAAAAAAACAAACCCAAAACACACCACAAAACTGTATGGACTGTTGAGTTCAGATCTCTGTGCTCTCACATAGAGGAGGATCCAAAACAAACTGTCAACATAGCTCTGTAATCCTGAACCTCACTGTTCATAAAGACTGGGAAGAACCCTAAGTGATGTAAAAGCCCATTAGTAACCAAGAACAAAGTTCTTTACGAGTATCTAAAGGGTGGGCTGAAGGAGGATGGAGCCAGGCTCTTTTCAGTGGTTCCCAGTGACAGGACGAGGGGCAATGGGCACAAGTTAGAACACAGGAAGTTCCGTTCAAATACATGGAAGAACTTCTTTACGGTGAGGGTGACAGAGCACTGGAACAGGATGCCCAGGGAAGTGGTGGAGTCCCCTTCTCTGGAGATTTTCAAGACCCGCCTGGATGCATTCCTGAGTGATGTGCTCTAGGCAATCCTGCTCTAGCAGGGGAGTTGGACTAGATGATCTCTAGAGGTCCCTTCCAACTGTAAAGATTCTGTGATTCCGTGATTATGCTACCCACACTGGGCAAGGGCATATAATATAGAGACCTGTGACTTAGTTCCAGATTGTCCAGTATTTCCACTTGACAGTGCAGGACCAAGTAAGGGTAAAACATCTCTGCAAAGACTCACATTAATATACTTCTTACAGTTTTAAAAATGGATTTATTGCTGGTCCAGTCCATGTTATCAATATTCAATATCAAGTGATACTGATATGCCTTGTGACCATTCATTGTTAAGGGTATCTGCTACTGATAAAGCTGATTGTTGCAAAAAAAAGTTTTAGAATCATTTCTAAGTAAATTTCCACCTCTTGGAAGTCTGAAGTTCTTCACTTTGTAGCAGGACAGAGTAACCTTCAAACTCATTAATAGCAAGAAAATCTCCCAATATAAAAATATCTCCTGTTGTGCTGGGTGGCTTTTCCATACATGCACGGTATGCTTTCATGTGGAAAAACTTCAATTATAGATTAAGAGAATGAAAATACAGAAGAGAACAAAAGTTAAGTGCTCAGACACAGGGTACACCTGAAATTCAAACAAAATGGCAATGGAAACGGTCCTTATAAAACCTAATCAAACAGTTATACTTACTGGGTCTTAATTGACTCTGTGCATCTTTTAAAATTGTAACCCTTATCTCTTATGCTGCCTTCCTCTATTTGGTAAGTAGGTTAGCAATTAAAACACATGTATTTAAATTTTTTTAGTGGGTGGCTGAGGAAAAATATTATGTGTGGCATTTACTCTCTATTCATTTTTTTTAAAACCATGTTTCACTAAATACATTACTTTGATTTATCTTTGAAAAAAGAAAAAAAGCAAAAAAATTACCATCCTGAGTTGTAACAAATCATAATTAATACTGTGTGGACAAAATCAGGCTTTGCTAATCGAATAAAAGGCTTCTTTAATGGAGATTTAAAACAGAAGAAAGAAAATCTAGTCTTTCCGTCTTAATATGCCTTCCGAAAAAATATTCTACAAGGTTAAACTTTTACAAATCTGGACTACTTCAGGCTTATAAAGATCTTTATATGAAAATATATTCTAGTGGAAAATGTATGGAATCTGGTGGAAGAAATGTCAAAATACAGATCCAGTAATCCCCATTCTGTCACTAGCAGTTCTCCGGCCAAGACAGTTCACCGTCTAAGATACAGATATTATCAAAGTCTGTGCTCTGATTTTTTTCTTTTCCTTAGTCAAAACGTTAAAATATAAATAAACCATTTACAACCTTGACATTGACTTTTGCTCTGTGATCACAGTACATCTGTCTTCATACCTCAGCCTGTGGGATCCAAAGAAAGTACAGCAAAGAACTTTTATTCTCCGAGGGAAGAAAGAGTATCAATTGCTATGTTTTGGAAATGTTCGTTGTCATTAGAAATACCTTTAACAAAAATAGAAATACTTTATCAAACTGTGGCTATGTCACATCCTCTGCTAAGCAGCCGATGTATCTGTATGTACAAAAAGAATCATTCTGTACTGATTTCAGAAAGACTGCTGCACTTGCAAGAAACTAATACAGGCTTTAAGGACCGGTAGACCAAAGGGATGGCGTGGACAGAAGTACATGGACATATGTACAAGAAGCCCTACACTTCCTATGTGGATCTGGTTAGAGATAACACGTATGTGCTATAGACTACCCAGTAATTTTGTCAGATCTCATTAGAAAAAAGTTCCAACTCCTGTGGACAAGTATTTTTGGATGTGAAAGAAGACATGTATTGGAAAATTTGAAGTTAAAACTAGTATTACCAATTGCTCTTTTTCTACAGGTGGTCCGGTCATTCACATCAAGATCATCGTGGATTGGATTCAGTCTGTAGATTAAGACGAGTACAGTTATGTGTCTACATATAGGTGTCTACATGTGAGTTAGACATCTAAGTTCCCATTACAGTCAGATGAAGTTAAGTCACTAGATCCTTAGAGTCCTTTGATTACATCTCCTCTGACTCTAATGGGAGCATAGGCAAGTATTTCACATGTAGTCGCTTATGTGAAAATGCCTGATTTAAGATGGTTTAATCTTTAAACAATATCACACATCATATCGAGGCTTAGTTTCCTCATTCCAAATTAACAGAAAATATGTATTTGTGTTGACTGGTGATCAACACTTCTAAATACCAGGCTATTTTGTTAATGTTAAGGAGCAGAGTTCTTGATTAATTCAATGAATTCCACATCCATAATTTTGTAAAGGGCTTCTGTGCATATGCAAACAAGTATCTATAGGCAAATAGATGAAAGTGATATCTCTTGAATATTTAAGATCTGTGTCTATACTAGTGTCTAAACTGGCCAGTGTGGGGTCTTAAATATTGACATGTTGTACAAACTGCTTAATTATTAATACTCTCTCTGACATAGTTTTGGCTCATTCTTAGTCTTCCAGATTGTACATGGTCACCGTCTGATGGTGTCCTACCATTCCTTGACATACATTAGAAACAGTCAGGTCTTATCAGTCACTGGAAGTGGACAGTGTCTGAAAAATATGCTGTTAATTTCAGAGAGTTCAGTTAGTTAGAAAAGGCTTAACTACAGAGTAAAATTACTGAACAGAAAATTGGTTCTGTTTTACCTCAAACCAGGACATTACAGGTGGGCAACACAGACCTGCTCTCAAGTAGTTACTGTAGCTGAAGCAAGTTGTTCTGGAGGGAAGGAGTGTTCAGCTTTGTGAATGCCATAACTCTTTCCATTAGAGCCAGAGAACAGGTAGAAAAGCTACTGATCTGTTTTAGTTACTAATATTGATGTAGATAATAAATATTTGACCTCACTTTTTATCTCCCTTTTCACCCAAGATCTTTCAGACTAGGCGTAGCGTTCATACAAGGCCTGAATTTCTGTAGCGTCAGAGAAAGCAAGCAATCAGCTATAGGCCACCTGTATTCTATGTGTTAAATATTCAAGGAACAATGCTAAATACCTTAAGTCATTAAAGCTACAGTATATATTGGTTCTGAGACTGAACATTGTCTGAAGAAACTTGAGAAAAAGAGGCAGATCACCACTATTCCCAAACGAGGGCATCATCTACTGCGGAGCTCATCTGCATGTCAGAATCTGCCTGTTTCCTAGCTGTACCATGCTGATAAGACTGAAGATGTCCGAAAAAAAAAAAAATATGAAGGAACCTGCTTGTCGTGGTTTAGCCTTAGCTGGCAACAAAGAACTACGTAGCCGCTCCCTCACTCCCCACTCCCCGTGGTGGGATGGGGCAGAGAATCAGAAGAAAAAGGCAACACTTGTGGGTTGGGATAAAGGCTGTTTTAACAGAACAGAAAAGGAAGAGCAAAACAACAACAATACTACTGATAAAGGAATATAAAAGAAGTATTAATTAATTTTAACTGCTCACTGACCAGAACCCAAAATGCCCAGCCCTCTCCCTAGTGGTGATTCTGGCCCTCCCCCAGCCAGCTCCCCCAGTTACATCCTGAGCACGACCTCACGTGGTATCAAATATTCCTTGTTTGGGTCAGCCATCCTGGCTGTGTCCTGTCCCAGCTTCTTGTGAAAATTAACCCTTCCCCCATCTGAACCCGGACACTGCTGCTTTTGTCTTTACTTTTTAATATAATCAATTTAGAGAACATTTTTGATAGATTTTATCAGAATTATAAACCCTTGATGATAATGAAGTTAATCAATATGAATATACTTCTCTCTATAATGTCAGTGTCTTTCAGAGGGGAAACGTACATGGTTAACACATTTATACAAACGTGAACATATACAGAACACACATAGAAATTGTTGAGCCTCTATATAAAAAATTTACTAAATATAGACATACTGGAGTTGTTCTTAACCCAAGCTAATGGAGAAAAATGTATTTAGAAAAATTTCTATTAAATATAAGTTAAATACTCAGCCTTAAGTGTGCTTGATACTGCATTAATGTTTTAAAGATTGGCATTTTCAGACTGTCAATTAAAAAGCAGAGGAGAAAGTGGATAATCTCTATGGTTGAAAAGGTTAAGGAGAGAAATGCTTGCAAATCTTTTTCTATGTTGATTCTTTCTTTCTGCACAAAAGAGCACAAATGAATAAATAAACACAAAGCCTCTAAAAAGTAAATTTCTGAGGAACAGACTTCCAGGCTCTATTATTAAGGCCAAAAGATTAGCAATGTCCTAGAAAAGTAAGTAATGGTTATAGCTGTCAGCAAAAAGATATTTCAGGGGTATGAAAGCCTCATTCTGGTCTAAGTTGACCACCAAGAGCTAGGAGGAAGAGGAGTTGTGCCTCTTTTATTATTGTTATACTTATTGTTATTATATTTTTATTTATTATATATATATATTATATTGTATATTATTATTGCAATTTTTTTCTGATTTTTTCTTTGTATTTGTACTTGATGGACCAAACCTGAGTTTGGAGTGCTAGTCTTATACCTCTTACCTCTAAAGTATCTGGTACCATTTCTGATTTGGTTATCACCATGTATTAAGGTAGACCATCATCCTTAGCATTGTAAGAAATATTGATTTGAAAAAGGTTCCTTTTTTGGAAGAATATATTCTACAAATAATGTGTTTTGTCCTAACCTTCTTAACCCTGAGCCTTCTCCCAGAGACTGGGAGGGACCATACGCTGTTATCAAAATGATCAGGCATGCCAGTGTCAATCTTTGCATATTCAAAAGATTCATGCATTCAGGAAGCATCAGATAAGTGTACATGCTCAGCCTGTCTGATGACGATCATGGTAGGTCTGTCCACATCCCTGCCTGGGCAAAAAGTTTCCAGGAGTGATAACAAGCAAGGGACACTGCTGCTAGCAGAGCTGGTCACGCAACACACCTTCAGTTGCCCTCTTTTCTGGATGCTTCTCAGACTGAGGAAAACAGGTGGCTCTGACTACACTGGCCTTCCCCTGATCACTGTCTCTCACAAAAACTTTTCAGTCCTTTGTACCTGATCATTTGAAATGATAAAGAGGTCCTTTATACTCGGTAAAACAGTGGCAGCTATTGTCCTGGCACCAAGACATTATACTGGAGTCTGACTCTGGAGAATCACAAGGAGGAAAGGCCGCTTGGATTGTGCCATAGGTCAGTTGATCAACTTTCAGGCCTCTCACGAACCTCAGGCTGTACGTTAAGGAAGGTCCCCGCACTGCTGGTGTCTCTTTGACTTACTGATACTTTAGGGACTACTAGTTCTTTACGTATCGCAGCTCTCTACTTAGCACTGCAGTATTTGTTTGCTCACCTACTCATTTACTCACAAAACTGGACTGTTCATGTTGTAAAATTGTCAGATATATTTTGGGCTCTGGACAGTGAGTATTCTTCCAAATGATTTCCGGTAGAGTTTGGTCATTAGAAGGGGATAGAGATCACTTTCAACACGCAGCTGGGATGCAGCCAACTTGGTTTTGAGTCTGAAGAGTTCACTAGCACAGACAGGAACCATACCGTGACTGTTCTGAATAACCAGAGAACAGTCCCAAGTATTTTTAATTTTGTATTACAGATGTAGCCATTGTGCATCACTGGTCAAACAGAAAAGAATAGGAAAAATTGTCTACCAGCTTGAAGCTAAATTAAAGCCATGACTCTTTTTTTTTTTTTTTTTTTATGTTTTAATCCCTCCCTTGTGCAATGTGTCATGCGTCTTCCACTGGTTCTCATATTCTGTCACACAAATTTTAAGTGATTAATTAGTATACCTGTATAATCAGCATGCACACAAATTCCCAGCTGTAGTATCCACATCCATACACTTCATGCTTTTTTATATTTTAGTGACACATTTGGGCATTTTCCAGTTTGTGCGTCCTTTCCTACTGAATGCCACGTATATCTTTTCTATCCAGTACCCTGTAAATATTATTAATACCTTCATAAGTTCTTTGATGCATTACAGACATGCACCTTGTTAGTCTAATATGCATATCCTTCTCAGTTACTATGTTAAGCTCATTATTTCAGTTTCAAAGCTATGACAATTAAACTTCTCATCTGTTAGGCTTCCATGGTGCTTATTTCTCCTATGTGCCTTTCCTGTTCTCTGTCTCCATCATCTACTTAAAAAAAATTGGAGTAATTTTTAGCCTGCTTTTGTGCTGTGCCTTGCTGACTGGAGCTCTCTTTCTGTTTGAGCTGTATACCATATTCTGACCTCCCCCGCCTCGCTCCCCAAAAGTAGCTGAAAGTAATGTTTTATAACATTTCAAACAAAACAGAATTTACCAGTATTCAGATCTTAATTGTTCTCTCTGCATTAACACTGCCCGGTGTCATTTATACTTCCCTAAAGATTTCAGGCTAGTACTATTGTCCATTTCTTCTGGACCATGGACCAAGGAACTGCACATCTCATTTATGCCAAGAATTATGTGTTGAAATTTTCTTGTATCGGCAGCTATGCAGTTGAATTATTTTCCGGCACTGAGTTGTAAGACAGACAAGCAAATGACAAGGGAACGATGTACAAGAGACTCATATGCAGTTTAGTTTTCAGGCTTGAGATTATCCTACAGACATTACTGTAGAGAAACCATTGTGTAATGAATGTCCTGAAACAAACTTCCTGTGTCTCTGTATCCACTTACATATAATGTTATTACATAATCTTGTTAATAAGTACATGAAACTTTCTTTTAAAATATTTACATTTATATATATTTATGTTATATATAACTTAAACGTTGAAACATATTACATATGTATGTAATATACATATGTTTACTTTACGTACATTTTTACATCAAATATTTCTGTTGTGGGACTTTTTTGGAAGCTCATAGTTTCAATGGTTTTTGTTTCAAAGTGAATGCAGTCATAGTCAGTTTATTAATTTCTGTGCCGACACTGTTGTTTAACTTCTGTACATATTTTTTAAAGTTCGTGGTTTTGTAAACCAAGTCTTACAGGAAAGCTGTTTTTTACTGAGGTGAAGAAAGCAAATTCTGGTTATATCTCAGATTCTATGTAATGATCATTTTAGCTGTTCTTGTCTGCATTTGTCTCAGTGGACAGATCTATGATGTCTAGTAACAGGAGGGGAAAATGTTGCAATAATCAAGATAAGAGCTGCTAATAAACTGGTTGAGAACCATAAAAAAATATATGTGAAGATGATAAGGGGACAATAAAACCTATAGCAATGATCAAGATGACTTTATGATATAGCGGAAGCATAAAAAAGCAGGAGAGGTAGGATAATATTTCAAGTGATTTAGCAAATACAGAAAGTCAGCGTCCAGGAAGAAAAAGAGGGATCTATAGCCTGAAACCATCGAATATTAAAACAGAAGAAAGAAGAAACAGAGCATCTGCTAGTCCTTTTCTTTCCTAGTCCTAGTAGTTCTTTTATCTACTATGACAGAAGAGAGCTATGCTGAGGGAAGTAGACCAAACATCATAGTACAAGCAGTAATATCAAAGGAAGCAGGAAGAAGAGTATGTATTGTCAAAATAAGTCAGAATATTATTCACTTAAAATTTTCCATATCTGTGTATGGGGGATTAAGAAGTGGCTTTCCAAGACTTTATGGGGAGTAGGAGTATAAGAGCCTATGCAATGCAGTACAGAATCAAAGTAAACTCCCCCACCATGACCCCATTCTGAAATAAAACACTAGCAAAGTAAATACATTCAATAGCAAATACAGGTGTATGTCTCTGTGCAAACTGCACTTCGCAGTAGACTGTAAATTAGTTCCCAACCAGCACAAGACCGGAGCTAATACAAAATAAACACAGGAGCCTGCTTTTTTTTTTTTTTTTTAAACTCTCAGCAAAGCACTAAAAATTCAGAGCAACACTGAGTGATAAACATCACTCCCTCTATAAATGACTGGCCTGTTGCTAATGGCAACAGCTCTGTTCCTAAAGTTAGCTGAGCTCTTACAGTGGCACATTCTGTGTCCTCATGTAACTTGCAGGATTTAGCTCATCAGTTTTGCCAACTCCTGCAGCCATACAACTGCATTTAAGCATGAACTTTTCTCTTTGCATGATATATGTCAAAGAAAAATACAATTACAGCTAAAGTCTGATTTATAGTATCCTGAATATGTGAATGGATTCAATATTTAGTCTTGCCATTTTATTATGCCATTTTATCCCAAGTGAATGCTTTTTTGTTTTAAATAATTTTCTACAGTACTGTAGGGCAGATCCTTTAGTTACAGATAAAGATGGATGGAAGTAATTAATCCAAATTATAGGACAACACTAAAAGGGGACTTAGGACTAAACCATGTGTTGCTTGGGATTTCAAACTGTGGTAAGCAAGTGTTTGCTGGGATGATGTGGTGTGAGGAGCAAACATTGCATTCGTTTATGGTTGCAGTTTTGCAAATACACACACACTATATCCAATCTCGGGGGTTAATGAGCTGATAGAATTAATCCCTTGCCCTGATTTGTGATCCTTCCTTTTGGTTTTGAAGACTCTTTCATCGAAGTCAATAAGGGGAACAAAAGTATTTACTTAAAAACTTTTTATGGAAAATTAAAAATCAGTTTTGGAAGTACCTTATGTTGGTTTGGACTTTGGTTTTGAATTCCAGTAATTTGGGAAATTTTGAGTTATAAATGGGATGTCTAAATTGTTGTATTAAACGATGTTTTGTATTTCTTTTAAATATTTCATTTAAAATTTCATTTTTTTTTTAAATGAAAAAATGCATTTCAAACAAGAATTTTTTCCCTCATAATTACAAAATTGTGGAAACAATTCATTTTCAGCCATATGTTTGTGACAAAATAGCCTTTACATTATTGCACTTGGAACTTCGTAAACTAAAGAGATAGAATACAAATTATTACTTTTTATTGTGGCTTTCAAAGGAAGGCATAATTATCTAAAGTCAACACTGACTGTCCCACAATTAAAATTACTACAGCCACAACCTGAAGCCCCAAAGAGAATCAGGAGCTGGTAGCATAATGCACTGTAAAAGCACAGTACATTAGGTGTATCTACTCACAACTGCGTATCACCTAAACTGATTTCAGGTAAAAAAATAAATCAGTGAGATTGATAACTCTAGGTCGGACCTGTCTATGCCATTCTGGTGCAGTTTTATATCATAGGCATTGCAACAGGGTCTGGGACTCAGTTTTGTAATGATATTTAGGCACCCACTTCCAGTTGCTTTTTCTGAGTGTTAGACACGTAGATGAGGGTTGGGAGGAAGGTGAAAAAATTACATTTTTTTTCACTCGTTTGCTGTTAACAAGGGATGATGAGTTTTTATGCTGCTTTTACACAGGCTGAGATGTCATCACCAAGAGCCAAAAGAGCTCATGAATCAGGTCATGGATGCTACCAAAAATATCTTTGAGCTTCACAAACTTTACGCCTTTTTTCTCTGAAATGCTTTGTCGTTGTTACTGCATGTGCAGCACAATTCCTCGCCAGGTGAACAGAAATCCGCTTCCTGTAATGCTTTACAAGCATTATTTGCTGCCACAAAATACAAATAAAGGCATAAAATATTGAGGAAGATATAATTTTATAGTACATTAAAAAGAAAAAAAATTAACAAGCGTGACAAGTTAACATTTTACAAACATCAAAGGAGCAGCTGAATTATGGCATTATCGTCAGCAGAACAAGCTATCTCGCGATTAGCCCCGGAGTACTTTATTTTTCCAGACCACTTCTAATTAGCCTCTTGAAATTGAGATCCTGTTAGCAAACCCCTAAATTAAAGGCAGCAAAATGGGGATTCAGTCCAAATATTTCTGGTTTAATAGATGACTGTGAGCCCAACAAACTATGTTGTGCATAGAAAGCATTTGAGCTGCACATGTACAGAATGATTATGTGGAAAACTGTGTGGGAGGGTCGAGAATTAGAAAAAGACAAAGTAAACTCCCCATGCAGTTGGCCTTTGTAGGTATATTTGCCAATGGAGAAATTGCCATGTTGTGCAAAGGGCCAAGAATACTCAAAAGTATTGCAGAAAAAAGGGTGGATTTCCACATCAGCACACATAAGAACTTAGGTGCTCAAGAGCAAGAACTAGAAAAATCACAGTCTAAAGCAGGAAAGGCAAAGGGAAGGGGAAAAGGAAAGGGAAAGGCAAAAGACTGAATAACAGAGTCAAAAAAGCCAATAACCTCCTTACGTCTACAAGCATGTAATAAAACCGTGGAGCCTCACATTGATGAAATATAATGTGGAACAAATATGCCATTGCAAGCAAAAGGCAGTATACCTTGGACCTTTCTTTCTTTTTACTGACATATAACATAGGGTGTAAAGATGTAAATGTATGCATATGAGAAAAAAAGAAAACATCTGTCTTAAGATTATGCTAAACATTACCACAGATTCATAATATCTATTTGGTATATATGACTGAACTATATGCTTTTTAAATTTAAAATAAAAAAAATATATAAAATTAATTATATAAATAATCTAAAATATAAAATTAACTAAGAGATCAAAGTAGGATTCTAGTTAGACTGTGGCCTAAGGTTTGCTTTTAGCATTTTTATTCTCCAGCCAAAAACATCCAAAGTGTTTGTGTTTCTCCTTGAAGTTAAACCAGTCTCTTGAGTTGTCACTGAGTGAACACACCAGCAGAGGTAAAGGAATCAATTAGATACTTTCTGAAACTATATCTGTTGCAGACAGTAAATGTATAAATACACAAACAGAGGCTCTGATCCAGGGTAATTACTTTAGGAACCTAAGGTAGATATGGATGTGATTAAATACTAGTTTCGTAGCAGAGGACACAGGAAAAAAAACAGTCATCTGAAATAAGCAGCACAGGTTGCCTGTGTGGTTAGTGAAGTGAGATAGGTGCTTCTGTAGGTTTCCAGGAGGTTCTTTGCTTTACCTAATGACCTAATATCTTTAATCAATGAATTTAATACATAAGTAGTCCTGGAAAGAGATGGTGACTTTCATTCTCAGGATAATTTTTTTGAAAGTTAGTGATATTTTCCTACTGTGAAAAACATTAAGGAGGACAAGAAATTTTGGAGGAAAAAAAAGTAAAAGGAAAATCTATTACCAGAAAGCTAGAATATATCATATAGGGAAGATATAAAAGGTAGGGAGCTCATGAAGGGCAGGTCAATGACTTTGCCTTTTGGCTAATTCCATCTGAGAAACAAAATAAACAATAGACTCTCAGAGCAACCAGAAACATGAGAATATAAGTAGAGCAAGAGAGAATCACAGAATCGCAGAATTTTTCAGAGTTGGAAGGGACCTCTAGAGATGATCTAGTTCAACTCCCCTGCTAAAGCAGGATTGCCTAGAGCACATCACTCAGGACTGC
>VXBH01008167.1:163341-206968 GCA_013400035.1 Rynchops niger
AAAGCATTTGAGCTGCACATGTACAGAATGATTATGTGGAAAACTGTGTGGGAGGGTCGAGAATTAGAAAAAGACAAAGTAAACTCCCCATGCAGTTGGCCTTTGTAGGTATATTTGCCAATGGAGAAATTGCCATGTTGTGCAAAGGGCCAAGAATACTCAAAAGTATTGCAGAAAAAAGGGTGGATTTCCACATCAGCACACATAAGAACTTAGGTGCTCAAGAGCAAGAACTAGAAAAATCACAGTCTAAAGCAGGAAAGGCAAAGGGAAGGGGAAAAGGAAAGGGAAAGGCAAAAGACTGAATAACAGAGTCAAAAAAGCCAATAACCTCCTTACGTCTACAAGCATGTAATAAAACCGTGGAGCCTCACATTGATGAAATATAATGTGGAACAAATATGCCATTGCAAGCAAAAGGCAGTATACCTTGGACCTTTCTTTCTTTTTACTGACATATAACATAGGGTGTAAAGATGTAAATGTATGCATATGAGAAAAAAAGAAAACATCTGTCTTAAGATTATGCTAAACATTACCACAGATTCATAATATCTATTTGGTATATATGACTGAACTATATGCTTTTTAAATTTAAAATAAAAAAAATATATAAAATTAATTATATAAATAATCTAAAATATAAAATTAACTAAGAGATCAAAGTAGGATTCTAGTTAGACTGTGGCCTAAGGTTTGCTTTTAGCATTTTTATTCTCCAGCCAAAAACATCCAAAGTGTTTGTGTTTCTCCTTGAAGTTAAACCAGTCTCTTGAGTTGTCACTGAGTGAACACACCAGCAGAGGTAAAGGAATCAATTAGATACTTTCTGAAACTATATCTGTTGCAGACAGTAAATGTATAAATACACAAACAGAGGCTCTGATCCAGGGTAATTACTTTAGGAACCTAAGGTAGATATGGATGTGATTAAATACTAGTTTCGTAGCAGAGGACACAGGAAAAAAAACAGTCATCTGAAATAAGCAGCACAGGTTGCCTGTGTGGTTAGTGAAGTGAGATAGGTGCTTCTGTAGGTTTCCAGGAGGTTCTTTGCTTTACCTAATGACCTAATATCTTTAATCAATGAATTTAATACATAAGTAGTCCTGGAAAGAGATGGTGACTTTCATTCTCAGGATAATTTTTTTGAAAGTTAGTGATATTTTCCTACTGTGAAAAACATTAAGGAGGACAAGAAATTTTGGAGGAAAAAAAAGTAAAAGGAAAATCTATTACCAGAAAGCTAGAATATATCATATAGGGAAGATATAAAAGGTAGGGAGCTCATGAAGGGCAGGTCAATGACTTTGCCTTTTGGCTAATTCCATCTGAGAAACAAAATAAACAATAGACTCTCAGAGCAACCAGAAACATGAGAATATAAGTAGAGCAAGAGAGAATCACAGAATCGCAGAATTTTTCAGAGTTGGAAGGGACCTCTAGAGATCATCTAGTTCAACTCCCCTGCTAAAGCAGGATTGCCTAGAGCACATCACTCAGGACTGCATCCAGGCGAGTCTTGAAAATCTCCAGAGAAGGGGACTCCACAACCTCCCTGGGCAGCCGGTTGCAGTGCTCTGTCACCCTCACTGTAAAGAAGATTTTTCTCATATTTGGTCGGAACTTCCTATGTTCCTGCTTGTGCCCTTTACCCCTCTTCCTGCTACTGGGAACCACTGAAAAGAGCCTGGCTCCATCCTCCTTAAACCCGCCCTTTAGTTACTTGTAAACATTAATCAGGTCTCCCCTCAGCCTTCTCTTCTCCAGGCTAAAGAGTCCCAGCTCTCTCAGCCTTTCCTCATAAGGGAGATGCTCCAGTCCCTCAGTCATCTTAGTTGCCCTGTGCTGGACTCTCTCCAGTAGTTCCCAGTCCCTCTTGAACTGGGGAGCCCAGAGCTGGACACAGTATTCCAGTTGCAGCCTCACCAGTGCAGAGTAGAGGGGGAGAATGACCTCCCTTGACCTGCTGGCCACACTCTTCCCTATGCAGCCCAGAATTCTGTTGGCCTTCTTGGCAACAAGGGCACATTGCTGGCTCATGGATAATTTGCTGTCTAATAAGACGCCCTTCAGAGCTGCTTTCCAGCAGGTCCACCCCTAACCTATACTGGTGCCTGGAATTCTTCCTCCCCAGGTGCAGGACCCTACACTTGTCCTTGTTGAACCTTATTAGGTTCTTCTCTGCCCAGCTTTCCAGCCTGTCTAGGTCACGCTGGATGGCAGCATGGCCCTCTGGGGTGTCAGTCACCCCACCCAGTTTGTTATCATCAGCAAACTTGCTGAGCATACACATTCTCCCCTTCTTCAGGTCATTGATGAATACATTAAACAATACTGGTCCAAGTATTGACCCCTGGGGGACACCACTGGTTACAGGCCTCCAACTTGACCCTGCTCCATTAATCACAACCCTCTTGAGGAAAAAGTTCCATGAAATTTTTTTTAACAAAGGGATCATTTCAATACTGGAACAGAGATGGGAAATGGCTTTTGGAGCAATTTGATTTTGATATTTCAGACATCTGGCCTTGCTGGATCCAGACAGAAGATAGAGGAAGGTTTCTATTTTAAGAGGGAACAGCCCAAAATAGCAGATTCCCTTGTTTGTCAGAATTGTCCTTATAGTGATAAGCTATACGCTCTGAAACTGCCAGAGACAGAAACAGATTGCAACAAAGATAAGCGTTTCATGCTCATTTCATAGGCAGAAATATGAATACATTTAATATATATGAAAGGGTCAAATGTAAAAGGAGGTACCAGGTACAAGAGGAAGCAGCTTTTATTACCCTGGTCAGTTTAACTGAATGTTGCAAATATGAAACAGTAAGAGGAGACCTAGTAAGGAGGAGGGTGGTTGCTGGTATCAGAGACACTGATCTGTTAGCACAATTTCAATTACATCTACCTCTCCCTCTGGTAGAAGCTCCAGCACAAAACCATTAAAAAGTAGCAATATGTTTCCTTTTTTTTTTAGTAGTGGAAAATCTCAAACAATATTGATTGAGTAAAGAATGAAGACATAAGTGGGGAAAGAGTTCTATTGAATTTACTACACTAAGAATTGAAAGACCAAAAGGTTTCAGTAGGGCAGGGAGATGGAAAATCTGTGGAAGATATAGTAAAGCAGAAACTACAGCTGACAACCGGGTTTAGCAGAAGAAGGAGGATGTAGCTCACACCAGAAGGCAGAGCATTGTACAGCAACATGCCAGTTTCCCTGAATAATAAAAATGTTCAAAGGAATTTTAGCTTTAGTTAGCAGGGAATCCTTATTTCTATTATTTCAGAAAAAAACAGCATGGACATAAAATTATGAAATTCTTGACCAAAAATGGTCATTATAATTTCAATAATAATTTGTCGACAATCTAATAATACTTGTAAAGGCAAATGGAAATATATACAGGAGTAGTTGCATGGAATGCAACATAGGAAGTTTGTGGTCAGTATCCAGATGCACTCGAGAAAAATACAGTTCTTGGAAAAATATAATGCAAACACTGATGCTTTCCCACTAGGTGACCAACAAAAGAAGGTCATCAGTAGCAAAAAGACAAGTTACTGAAGAGATGTAGCCACATGTCTTTATGGGAATAGAAGAGTTGCCAAGAGAATATAAAATCAAACTTGTGACATCAGCAATTCTAGCAACAGTCTCTGACGTTTGTATTTTCTTGCTAGAGAAGGTAAGAAAAGAGTAAAAGAGAATGGAAAATATGAGAGGTATTTGATAAATAAAAATTCTCATATGCAGTGAAAGTCCCAAAGCTTAGCAGAAATTGGCATACATATGTGGAGAAAAAACCCAAGCTTCTTATATTAGCTTGTTTAACATAAACCAAATATTCTCAAAGTTATATACTTTGAAAGTCCTCTTGGCCTTTGTCCTCCCTGGCTTTTTCATGAAAGAATTTTAAGGATTAACTGTATTCATCATTATATTTGGAGGGTACTATGTCAGCTGGCTCCCAGTCAGCATCACTCTAGCAACAGAAAATTTCTCAAAAAGAAATCTCTGATGGTGCCAGGGTTGCTTGGCATCCTTTATCATGCAAAAGATGTGTTGGTTTACGACAGAAATAAAACTGAGTGTGATGAATTTTGAGATACTTTCAACAAGCTGGCCTTGCTCGGAATGAGGCTACTACCTGTGAAAAGGAGCAGATATAATGCGTGCTGCTTAGTATTAAGAAATAGGAAATTCTGGTGAAACATTGTATTTCTGCAGTTTCAGAAAAAGCCCAGCAAAGTTTGTGAATGCAGCAATGTTGCCATGATCAGAAGGACCAGATTTTCGAAAGCAAGTATCTAAGCCATTTAACATAATTAAAGAAGTATTGATACATCTACTTCGTTGGCACAAAATGCTGTATTGTGCATGTCATCCAGAGGTAATGACAAGGGATGCGTAGTTGTTTGGTGTATATATGTATGTCCCCATCAAAGAAAACCTGTTGTATCCACACCCTGTTGTATTCTTATCAAAAGGTAGAGAGAAATCAAAAAATAGTACATTCCAGGCTACTCAGAAAGCCACGTGGACTTGCAAAAGGCCTACTTTTTATATACTTGGCTAGTTTCATAAAATCAAACCAGATTGTAGCATCTCTGCCATTATTGGATTCATATTCAACAAATGGCCTTTCCTTTTAGATTCAGAGATTCTGATCAGAAACAGTACTTTCTTTTAATCTTTGATAGCAGCAAATATTCTTATGGAAAGTCTTTGTTAAGCAGAAACTCATGTAAAAGAACAGACTTTTGAGGAAGATGCCCAAGTAGATATATGTTAATATTGACCTGAAAATAATGGTACTCTGTCAATCAGTAGAAATGTTTTTTTATTCATTATTTATTCAGTATCAATCAAATTTATTTATTACTGCCAAAGAGAAAAGAGTCAAGGGGATGAAATGCCAGCAGACCAGTGGCCACAGTGGTAAACACAAGCTGATTTTCTTGACACTGGGATTATGGAGTGAAAATATTTTTAATCCTCCAAGACTTCAGAATAGCTGGTTTCCAAAGTCCTGAAGAGGGGCAAGAGTACAAACAAGGGCATAGCATGAGTACAGCAGTTTGTATGGTTTGATTAGAGTGGTTCAAACCTAAGTACCAGCTGTGAAGAATATAGCATGGGAGGGAAAATAAGCAAACAAGAATATCCAAACAACCTCCCCCAGGAAACAGTTGCTAACACCATTAATCTCTACAAAGCTGCCTGACAGACCCTGGCAGCAGGCAGCAACAGCCTTTTTCTTTTTTGAAAGGACACACATACATTATTGTAGCTGACTACTTCTCCATATATACCGATCTGGCTGTACTTTCACGGATGTCAGATGCACGTATTATCCAAAAACTAAAGCCAGTACTTGCAAGATGTGAAATTCCTAAGCTTTTCATAGAAGGCTGTGGGCCTTATACTGATAGCTCAATAGCATGATATATTTGCTGAAAATGATGATTTGTTTTTTAACACTCGTATCAGAAGTCATCCTCAGCAAAGAGAAGGTAGAGTGGCACAAACTTAAAAAAAAAAAATGGTAAAAGTCGTAAGAAGTTGTGTGTACAACAATTATGACGTACTGACAACGTGTGTCTAGATTCTCTCCAGCAGAACTGTTGATGGGAAGTATGTTAAGAATGACTGTACCTGGAGCACTCATTAATCTTAAACCTCAGGAGCCCAACTGGAAGGAACTGCTTGAGCAAAATCCTAAGATTTAAACTTGGCAACCATAATGATGCAGTGTACAAAAAAGAGAAAACCACTCCTAGAACAAAAGGATAATTTTTTTGCCTTAAAAATCTTAGAAATCTGCTGGTGCACTTTGTCAGAGCTCCTACTTGTGTTGACTGCAAAGGTATTTCTTCAAAGGAATGGAGTGCTACATTCATATTTCTTACTGCAGTAAGGACAAAATAGGTAACTTAACAATAGTGACATGACGTAAAAGCAGAGAGGGATGTCTTCCCCCCCAGTTCCTCTCCCAGTCTCAAAGAGCTGCACATAGAAGCATCAGGAGAACTGGTCCAACCTATTCCTTGTTCAGAATTCAATTCAGATTTAATTCTGTGGACTCATGAGAAGATATATCAGTGGAGACAGCTTTGAGTCTTTTGAAAACTTTTCAAACTCTTGATTTAAAGAAACAGGACATTTTTTTAGATGGTGGGAAAAAAATTTCCTCCATTTACTTCATGGGTGTGTTGGTTAATCTTATCAGTGAGTTGTACTAGCCATTAATTCATTTATAAATGAAATTACTTTTCTTTTAAAGTTGAGATATAAAATAACTGTTCAAAAAACCTATCATCTTCTGAAGTAACTAGAACAGTATGCATTTGAATTTAGAACAGCATAGAAAATGTCAATCATTGAAATTAGAGGTACATTACATTCAAAATTTTATGCATGAAAAGAAACAGTTCTGAAGTTGTGGGTGATATAAAATCTTCCCCTGTGTGGTCATACAGTAGAATTTTGGGGATTTAAATACAACGTTTCATCTTTGTCTCCATATTTTGTTTAAGTATTGTATTCAGACTCATTTATTCAAATGTTTGGTTCTGCACTGGTTTATTAATATCACTGTTCTGCTTCTTGGGAATTTCCTCAAGAATAATGATAGAAAATATACCTGCTTTCTGAAGATGCTAATTTCTATTCTTTTTTTTTATGTAAGAAATTTTATTTTTATAACATTTCCCTTAGCTTTTAGAGTGTGTAGGCGTAACTTTGCACTGCTCCAGGGAACTGAAGTATATTTCCTTTGTAAATTTTTTAACTGTTGGTTTTGTCTCTTTGGGAGCAAGAAGAGGCTAGAGATTTCTCACAGAGAAGAAAGTTCTATTATAAATGTTTGACATACAGAGAGATTGATTCGCTAAGCCATTTGCTTGTTTGTTGAAAAGATGCGTATCTCCTCATCTTTTACTTGCATTCCACCAGCACCTGCAAATCCCAGTCCTGAAACAAGACCCAGCTGCGTGTAGCAGGGGGGAAGATCCTTTTTTCTCTCTTTTGGGGAACTGATGTGAAGATGCAAATGCATTATATTCCTGCTGGTATCAATTAGATGTTCTCCCAGCATCAGGCCTTGCAGTTTTTCTCTTTGGTAGTAGACTAAGTGAAACTGAATAGCTACTATTTAAACCTGAAAATGCCATAATTGCTCAAGGAAAAAAAAAAAAATTCTAGCTTCCTAAAGCTCCGCCGCTATTTTGCTATAATTCAGTTTCTGTGTTTTACTATTTGCATAAATATGTTCTTTATGCTTTCAATGCTCAGTGTCTCATAGGTGGTGTCAGGGAGGAATGAGTGTCAGTTATTTTCCTGATATGGAAGGGGAAGGATTTTTTTTTTTTCTTGACCTTGTTAGTTTAAAGATTTATGTCCAGAAGACTGGATGAATAATTCCTCTGAACAAAGTCCTGCAACTCTGGGAAAAGATAAAAAATTCTCACTTAAATTAATTACATTTTGGAGCTCAACATTTTTTCTTTTATTTTACCTTAAGCAATCCAATTATAATTTGATTGGAGCACTGTTTAATTAAAAGTGGAGAAATGTAACAATTGCAGAAATTTTTCCAATCACAAAAAATATATATAAATATGTTTATTTGTCATAACAAAGCCAGTTAGAGGGAGTTTCAGATAACATTCCTCCTCACATGGCTATTTCCTCTGTGCAACTCAATGATATAATTCACAACCAGAATTTATTCACGTCTTTGAACCGGCATCTAATTTTTCACCTCAGGTGTCTGTATCAGTATCTAGTGCCAACAATAAGACATCAACAGTTGCACAATGTTATCACACATGAAACCTGTTTTTCACATGCCTGCTTGTTAAATACAGGCTGACACCTTTATTGGTTGCCAGTATAAATGGGGACACTGTAAATGATAAACTTTTGGGGGCTCACAGTTCCTTTTATAAATACGTATGCATTTGCTATGTCTATAAGAAGCAGTTTATTTCACAGTTCTTACACTTCCAAAGTGCAGTTAAACCTTATCCTCATAATCTTGCGTTCTCCTGGCAGGATCCACAGCTTTGGACCTTTATTTTCTTCAGAACTAACTAGGCCTCTGCTGTTGTAGCATTGGAGCACATAATGAATTTTAATGCTGTTGTCCTCATCATACCCTGTACTAGTAGTTTAATACTAATACAGTAGTATAGTACTAGTAGTATAATGCTAATAGCCCCAATTTATGGTTCCAATTTGTGGTGGGAGAGTATTTTTATGGTTGTCTTCGCTGAAATATATCTAGGCAACACAGGTTGAACTTACTACAAGTAAACACTTTAGACATGTCCTGTGGAAGCTGTGCAGATGTGGGTCGCTCTTCAAAAAGACACCTATAGGAGGGAACAGCATCAGGTATGAATCCCTTTCTCTCAGGAAGACACACACCAAAACTAGAGGTGTTCTAGGTTTGAGTCCTCCCGTTGGAGGTCATTTGAATCCTTCCATCTTTCAAGTACATTGGCAGCAGTGGAAGCAATAAGCTCTTCCATTTCTGATGAATTTGTGACACTTTTTTTTGGAAGTAATTTATAATTAATTTTAAAGGAACAAACCAAACACCTTCACATAAAATTAGTATTTCATTGTGTAGGCATGTGTGGCTTAGGTGGGACACCCAACTACAAGTCTCCTTTACACATAATTCTGAAGAACAAATGGAGCCATTGGACATTATAATGTTTCTGGCAAATATCTTCTAATTATTCTACTTCTCCCCCACCCCCTTTATTTACTTTGTTATGCTTTGCTGTCACCTTTGCAGCTCCTGCAGTAGTTTGTCAAAAGGGTCTTTTTGTCTGCTAGTCCATGCAGAATACTGGTTCTGTGTTTTTAACTTGCTGGGTGAATCACACAGGGCAAAAGTTTTTGTGCTTCTTGCATGAAAACTGACCTTATGATGAGTTTATGATTCCTGCTGAACAGTCCTCAGGGGACAGATTGCTGAAGGACGTAGAATCCTGAAAAGGGAAAAAACCAGAGATTGATGTTGCTATATTGTATAAAGAAGAAACTAATTAGAAAACAAAAGTCTATGAAGAAATACTGAGAGGGAGATTAGCACAGAAGTGATGGAGGAAGAACTTTGACTTGGAAAGAAGCAAGGCAATTGGGAAATAATTTGAATCCTATATACAAAACAATGAAATTAAGGATACTTATCTTTCTGTTGAGGAGGGGATCCAAGGGTTATCTTGAGAACAACTCAATTTTCTTTTTCCAAGGGAAAATTACACTTTGACAAAAAAGAAAGTCTTAGTGACATATGCTACAGAGATTTGTTGCCTCTTTTAGGTTTGCCATAGATGGATGCTTTTGATGTTCTTGGAAGCCAGAGAGTGTCTCATCATCAGATGATGAGATTATTTTGTACCTAAAATAATAGGTATGAAAATAGCACCTGATACAGTACAGACATCTTTTTCACTCCTACTCTCAAAAAGGGTGGGGCAAAAGCAATATCATAACTCCAGCCATAATGTGACTGCTCCCGAAAGCTCAAACGCATTCAGCATGCACTGCAGAGCTACTCAGCTCCATAAAAGTAACTCAGATTTTAGATTATAAGGGCTGCAGTTTTCACTTGCAATGTTCAAGTGGGCATTTTAAAGTCAAACCAAGCTTGTAAAATGTCCAAATCTGTATATTTAGAGCTGTCTTGTGTCATGTATTTTCTGCTATCTTCAATTATACTAATAAAATTTTCATTTAAGGGAAGCAGTTGGATATAAAACTGGATAAATTCTTCAAGTTCTTTTTTCTTTTTAGATTATTTATTAGTGATAACAACTAATGTACTGCTTAAGGGTAATGAATCTTATTAAATGCACTTTCAATTATCTCCTAAATTAATACAAGAGTGCAGTTCCAGTGCTAAAGACCCACAGAATGAGACTGGCAGAAGAACTAATATTTGCTTCTTATGAAAGACGACTTATTGCCTCCAGCTAAATGATGTATATCCAATCAAGTTCTTGTCCCTAATAGAAATGTAACATATGTAAGCAGATTAAAAACATTATGTACTACTTACGGAAGATGTCTATAGATTTCATTCAGAGAGCATGCCCACTTCTTGCAGTGACTGTATGATAACTCATTCATTGTGGCTATTTCTCAACATGTTTAGCAGATGTTCTCTGTAAACTCAACAATTACCTAGTGCATGATATACGTCAGTGTAATCATGCTACATCAGTATGAGTGAAGGGATTTTGTCTTTAGGGATAGAATTACTCCATTAAGATGCAAGTTTATTTTGGAGGTGAAAGTCAGCTTTCTAAAATGTGCACGAGCGTGCACACGTAACTGCTTCAACAAAATGTGACTTTATGTATTCCCCGGCTTCTCCAACCAGTGTAGCAGGTACTGGGCTAATTGACAGCTCTTCCTATTGTACCTACTCTTCTCCTACCCCTGTTCTCATGAGCTTGGCTTTGGCTCTAGGGAAATATTAAATGTGACTATAATAAGAGAATACTTGATGGGAATGGTTAATCTGCATTCTCTTTAGCCTGGATATCCTATTAATATTCTGTCTTTCAAACACAATGCCAAGTTTGAATTTAAATGCATCTCTATGGCGCTTGTGCACTATTGGAGATGAGGTTCTACAAAAATTCAGTCTTATTTCAGCTCCTGAACATGAGAGAGAGAGATTTAAGTAAAGATTATTAGCAAAGAACAGTGAGGAAAAAGCCTGGAATAGAATGAGATTAGTTATCAGTTTTTATAGTCAGGAAAGTCTTCCTTCCATAATTCTGGAGTGAATAATTTCCTTCATCTCCCACCACGTGCAGCTGACATGTTTGACCATTGTAAGCAATGAATTTTTTTAGCCAGCATCTCAGCAGCATGGAGGTTTCCCATTACTCCTCTCACCACAGTCAGGCTATGCCTGCTGCCCATGCATTTCGCTTGGTCTCCTCTAACACTGAAAAAGAATTTCAGGTATTGCAAAGAAAAGGGCAACGAAATTGTTGAACACGAACAAAAAATACAGAACATGAACAGGTTTTGCAGAACCTGAACTTATAAACAAGCAAACAAGGACTCACTCAGTGATTTGTGGAGGTGATGGGAATCAGCAGTTTCAGCGGATTTCCAGCGGGAGTTGTCCATGTTCTGCTGTTCTGAAAATCAGGTTTTATTTAGTAGAATTACTCTCATGCAGAAGTAGATTTTCATGCACAAGAAATCATTAAAGGTCTGTGAAAAGTGATAGATAGATTTTATAAACTTTTTTTTTTTGTGTAAAGTAAGATAACATCTATGCACAGAAGAAGTGCCAAATGAATTTGATGTCAGCATCGTTAGGATATAAGAAGTTCTTTTACTTGTTATTTGCATACCCTTGCACTGATGGGTTTATAGAAAATTTGTTTTTATACTAGTGTTATTGTGCAGTTGAAATAATACTAATTTATTAAGAGCATCCCTTGGCTAATCCAATACATACTAGAAAAGAAAAAGATCTCCCAGATAAAGACATGTAAAAATGTACCATAGGATTCCCCCCCGTTAGTAGTATAAAAGCCATGACCTCTTACAATGATTTTATCAATAATACATCAATTAATATCAATTAATAGTTAAAGCTCCATTAATTATAAACTGGGAACTCAATTAGACCTTTCTACAAAGTATTGGCAATGAGAGGAATGCTAGAAGGGGAATAATGCTTGATCAAATTGTTGAAATTGTGAAAGTGGATTAGAACAAGAAGACAAGATGCAGGATAATTGCAAGGGACTGATCTTGTAAACTTTCACCTAGCCTTTGTGCCTTGAGCTTGAAATAGTAAGAATAAAAGATGTGGACTTAGTCTTCCTTAGGAGGTTTCTAATAAAAAACCACTTGGCCCTTTTTTTTTTTTCTATGCCAACTCCCTTGCTACTGTGGACCCAGTATTTACAATATGCTATTATTGCAGAGTTGAATATGAAATGCCAAGTGATGACTGGGAGGTTTTTAGTGTAGGCAGTCAAATGAATTTATCTCTAAATATCAATTTTGGGAATACAAAATGATTGCCAACAGATAGCAGTAAAAAGGCATATAGATAGATAAATAGACAGACAGATAGACAGATTGATTTTCTTTCCAGGGTTGGCATCCCACATACCATATTATCAAGTTGTTTACCTTTGTCTAATTCATCAGAGGCAATGTTACTTTGCATGAACCACTGTTAACTTCCACTAAGGCAATTCATAGACTCCTCTAGCAAACATGACTAATTTTATGGATGTTTACTAATCAGAGTTTGGAGAGTGGGTAAGATGATGCAGAGGAAAACTGAATTATATCTCTCTGTTTAAGTTTTATATAGCAGTTGTTTACACTTGTGGATCTTAAGCAGGATTGTAATGAGACACAAAGATACTTCTGAGTCAAGATGTCTCATCTGACTGAAATAGGTAATGCCATGCAAGTTTTTGTACTCAAGGAGCAAGTTGCTGTCTGGAGGATCAGATGCTCTTTTATAGCTTGATCTACTGTAGTGCTCAGTAGCAAGGGTTGAACTCATGTCTGGACACATACGTTGGCTGAACATAATTTTCCACTGGTAGATCAGCTAGTCACTTGTGATAATATTTATGATTAATTATTACTATATGAGATCTGCACACAGCTTATCTCCCACTCTTCATGGGCTCTGGAGGGAGCCTCAACCATTAGCTACAACTAGATGCATAATGCTAATGGTGATGGATAAAGACATGAAACCCTTATGGAGCACCACTGGTTGAGGAGGTTTTCACTTTTTCTTTGCTGTGGTTCTCAAAATGCTGGTCTTTCTTAGAAATGGGTAGATAACAGTATTTGCCAAATTCATAGGAATGCTTTGAGCATCTTGAAGAAGACTTTGAACATAGAATATAAGGCTGTATTATATGCTAAAGTTCCAATACCTCTGTATTTACAAGAGATAACAGCACTGTACTATACAGTGCCCTACAGGTTTTTCTCCCTTTATGAATTTAGGCATTTTTTCAAACAAAGCATGTATTATGTATGCAGCAGGGGAAATGTCTGCTTCAGAGAATCTGATGTCTCGAAGGTAAACGTGTATAAATGTTTATACATTTTTTAACTCATATTATTTACCCAGAAGAGCACAACAGCTGCTTCAGAGTTGTTCTGGTCTCAGTGGTAAACAGGTACTTTGGCAATTGCTTGAAACAGAAATGACTCTTTGGTTCCATTCCATTCTGGCCTGTCCAAGTGTTATTCTAATGATTATTCCAAAGGAATCGGGTGTCAGAGTAGATTGATTTAACTTCACATGAGTATTCCCACAGATTAGAATGGTACTTCCATGAAAAGCCCTTAGTAGAGGGCATCTTTTATTTTTCATTCTCTGAGACATAATTTAGTCTCTGCTCCTCCCTTGACCTTGTGATTTGCATGGCCTTCAAATAGAGATGAATACTTTCCTATTCAGTGTCACCTCAGAGTATGTGTGTAATGTCAATGTGTGTGGCTGTCCACCAGCTAGCCTCATCCCAGCTAGCAGTAGCAATCCAATTGCAATGGCATGGTACTGATTAGATCTGATTATTTGCACTAGTCACTATTCAGAAATGAGCTTGAAAGACATCTCATTGCTACTGTCAACTCTAAGAGAGCAAGCAAATGCTCTCACACATGCTGCAATGACTTTACTGATGGCCGGATAGACAAAAATTGGCTAGATATATTGAAGACATAACTAGATACTTCTGCAGTCTGCAAGAAATTAGGAACTGGCCCCATCCAACCTGTCTCTCCTGGCATTGACATCCACAGCTTTAGTAGCCTGCACAGTGGATAGTTCACTGTTTGGTTTTTTTCTTTCGCATTCTGGCCTACAGCAAATCACTAACTAAGCCCCAAGTGCACACATCATGTGCATCACTAATGCTTCTATGTGTTATATTTTGTCGTTCTCCTGGCTATGCTAATTTGTTATAACATCAACTCATTCTCTTAACTGAAATCCTCTGCAGTACTAGAGATAGTTGTTAGCTATGATTAGTCCTGTTGTCACGTATGCGCTGAAGTTTAGATCTAATTTCTCTGGTCTGTGGTAGCTGTCCCAGTTGTGTTCCCACATCCTCATGGCTCCAAATGAAACTTTTGAATTAATGGGAAGGAATAGATGACAGTACCTCTGGTGCCCTATGTGTTTATCTGTGCCAAATACAATTTTTTTTTTTTTATAGATAAGTGGTTATCTGACAGTTTGCTCCACAGACCACCACCACATCAGTGCAAATTAATTTTCACTGTGACTATAAGTGTAGCTACTGAACAATTAAATGCAGCAGCACATACATTGGCATGTATTCTCTTAGACTATGTTAAGGGTGTGATGAACTCCAGTAGATGGATGCACAGAGAACTGAGGGTTCTTATGTGTTAAGCTGACACAGAAGATTCTCCAGAGCTCATCTGGAGAGCTCTTCCCTGAGAATAAACATGATTCATTAAATCAAACACCAAAAGTAAATGTTGTAAGATGATTCATTACAGAAAAGATGGTTTCCTACACATCAGGACATAGAGGAAACACAAATGTGACTGAATTAATAAAAAATGCACTTCATTGCTATTTATTCATGAGCTATCTTTACATTGAGTTCTGTACTTACAGATTTGAGTTCTGTTAGAATTTTTTTTGAGTATCATACTGAATATGGCAAATAATTAATGCAAAAACATTCATAATGTTAAAATATTAGATGGCTTATGGGGTTGGTGATGGGATGAAGAAGTAATCATTGTGAAATCACAGGAAGTCATTAAGGATGTACTTTAGCCAATCACAGTTTCAGTATATAGTTTGAGTTAGCTTTGTAGACTTTCTCTGCAGTCAATGAAGAGCGCTAGTCACCTCCAGAAAGTAATTCATCTCACCCATCATCAATATTGAGAACGGATGAATTTTGTCCCAGGAGGTCAATGCCACCTTGAAATTAGTTTTCCTATCTTACGGTTATTCAATAGTCAACTGATATGAATTTAGTGTTTTCAGTGTGAGTTCATGCAGTATTCTGTATTCACAAACCAACATAACATTTGCGGACAGCCTTAAATTAGATAAAAAGACAGGGCAAAGTGAACAAATGAAATATTTCACTGCTGCTAGAAGATATAGATCAGGACAGATTAGTTCCTCTTGCTCTCAAAAGAAAACTAGTCCTATATGCATTTCTTGACAGGGTAGCATAGATAGTTTAATCAATGTTCATGTTCATTTATTAGTGTTGTAATTTCCTCTGCACCAGCATCACATTTCCCCACAAAACAATATTTGAAGGACTTTATTTCACAGAGCAAGTACTTGAAATTGGCAAACAAGGGCAATGCTCATCAGATGTAAAAGTGTATGTGGGTATCTAATGACTGAACTGCATTTCAGAGAAGAATGTGCATTTTATAAATACTGTATTTGTCTGGACTCGATTGATAAACATTCAGGATGTGATTTTTAGACAGGGGTTGAAGGAGATGAGGATGTTTAGGTGGGAGATGTAGTAAAGTATCTGCATTTTCTGCACCATATCACCAGCATCAGTCATATAGAGATGTAATTTAGCCTGCTTATGAGCATCTTTAATTGAGATTTTATTGCCTGTACTGTCTTATCTTAACTTTAAATGTCTTTGGAAACTTTCTGATAACATGTAGATGTTTTAAATTGGAATTCTCTTGATGCTGTCTCCACGTCTTAGTTTCTTATGAAACTCTAAAAATTATTTCCATCCACATGCAAAAGAAAACTCCAGCTATTGCAGTCTCAGTCTACTGAAACTTGCAACACCTGACTCCTGCAATTCTCCTGTCTCCATACATTTCTGTTCTTGTCTTCATCAAATATCTACGATTGCTATGGCTATGAGAGGATCACAACTTCCTTACCAAAGTTCTTCACAGTTTTCTTTTTGAATACCAGATCAGCAAAATGTCTGGACCTAATGCATCATATAAGCTCATGTGTCTTCAGTGATTAATTTTCAGCTATGATTCTTTTCTTCCATGTCTGTGCAGGTGGGATTACCAGGTGTTTTCCTAGGCAAACACTGGATGGGACCAGTACTCTTTTCAGGAGCAGGGACCATTAGGTACATTCAGTCTCCTGCACTTAAAAACCTTTTCACTTTACCTGACTCCGTTATGTTACAGGCAACTGGTCCTTTTTCCTAATAACGTATGGTCAGCTATCTTGTACTAATCTTATCTATCAGCCTTTCCATGAATTCATTAGTCCTAAAGCTCCCTCAAAATATCTAATCTCTTCTGAATTCCTTTCTAATGATCTGGAATCATGATTACTGAAGGATTTACTACAGACCTCTGACTTTGGAGTTCTTCATCCCTTCCCACACAGTTCTTTTTCTCATGCATCACCCCTTTCAGCCCATTCTAACTCAAAATCCCATCTTCTTTGAACCTTCTGGCATGCAATTAAAAATGTTTCCATTCTTTAAATATTCCATTATCTCATTTTTTCAATGGAATCAAACCTTTTCTCTTTTAGAAAATTTCAAAGGAAAAAAATTACTAGTCTGTAGCTCAAGTCTAATATCTGACTGCTGGTCATTGCAAATTAAAGTAGAGATGTGGGCAAATTTCCCAATAGTGGAAGAGAAGGGTGGGATATGGGTCTCTCTAGACCTTATCTTAATTCAACCCATTCATTTAATACTTAATACTTGAATGTGGCTTTTGTCCCCATAGGCTTTTATAAACATTCATCACACAACTTCCCTGAAATAGAACTAGACTATTTCTGCTTTACAGTAAAGGATTAATCAGAGAAGTTAAATTAACAAATCAAGATAAGATCACGATGTAAAAATCAGATTGATCAAGATTTCCAATCTCTCTCAGTATCTAGCTATTTCTGTTCTGGCCAGGACAGACACTCCTTTGTATCTTAACCTGCTTCTGTAGTTGTGTTTGAGGAAAATTTAACCTAAACACAGCTACTGTTTCATAGTTGCTTGCTGCTACTCTTTTGCTACTCAAAAGAGCTGCATTTGAACCTTTTCCTGACACAATGTTAATTTCATTATATCTGTCATTATGCATCCTGTCTTCCTCTGCATGCTGAGAACCTGAGCAGTGATCGAGGCTGAGTAGATCAAGGTCATGGATACTGACCATGTTATCATAGAATCACAGAATGGTGGGGTGTCGTGGTTTGGGCTGGGCTGGCCACTAAAATGAATGAAGATGCTATCTTTTACTTCTCTCCCCTTCAGAGAAGGGAGAGCATCTGCCTTCAGGGAGAGAAGGAAGAGAGAGAAAAGAGACTTATGAATTTAAAAGGAAACTAAACTACTTTAATAAAAATATTAATAAAATAAGAAAAAGAAAATAAGGAAATACATACGATATATACAAAACAGTATCGAGCTCCCAGGATGACTATCACATCACCGTCAGGCACTGGGAAAGTCCCAGATTAGACTCAGTGATGGATGGGAACTGGATTCAGGAATACATGGATTGGGATCAGAGGCAGGCAAATAGAGTCCTCCTTGGACACTTGCCATTGTAGAAAGAGAGCTGACCCTTTGATCTCTCAGCTTTTATACTGAGCATGATGGAGATGGGATGGAATACGCTGTTGGTCAGTTTTGGGTCACCTGTCTGTCTGCCCTTCCCTGCAGGCACATCCCCTCTACTCTATTCTGCTTCTGACCCCGCAATGGTAAATAATAAAGTTAACTGACCTTGATTGTAATAGCAATAAGTATAATCAAGAGCCTCTCTGCATACCATTCCTTGGTATAAATTAGAAACAATCAGGTCTTAATACTCTGGAAGTAGACTACTGTCTTAAAAATACTCTGTTAATTTCAGCAAGTTCAGTTTGTTAGAAGAGGCTTAGCTGTAAAGTAAAATTACTGAAAAGAAAACTCGTTCTGTTTTACTTCAAACCAGGAGGTAGCTTGGGGAAAAGTGGCTGGAAAGCTGCCTGGCAGAAAAATACCTAGGGGTGTTGGTTGACTACTGGCTGAGTACAAGCCAGCAGTGTGCCCAGGTGGCCAAGAAGGCCAGCAGCATCCTGGCCTGTATCAGGAATAGTGTGGTGAGCAGGACTAGGGAAGTGATTGCCCGCCTGTACTCGGCACTGGTGATGACCCGCCTTGAAAACCGTGTTCAGTTTTGTGTCCCTGACTACACGAAAGACATTGAGGTTCTGGAGCAAGTCCAGAGAAGGGCAAGGAAGCTGGTGAGGGGTCTAGAGAACAAGATTTATGAGGAGCTGCTGAAGGAACTGGGATTGACTAGCCTGGAGAAAAGGAGGCTGATGAGAGACCTTATCACTCTTTGCAGCTACCTGAAAGGAGGTTTTAGAGAGGTGGGGGTTGGTCTCTTCTCCCAAGTAACAAGCAATAGGATAAGAGGAAATGGCCTCAAGTTATGCCAGGGGATATTAGGAAATATTAGGAATATTAGGAAAAATTTTTACACCAGAAGGGTTGTCATGCATTGGAACAGGCTCCCCAGGGAAGTGGTGGAATCTCCATCCCCAGAGGTATTTTAAAGATGTGTAGACGTGGTGCTTAGAGACATGGTTTAGTGGTGGTTTTGGCAGTGCTAGGTTAACGGTTGGACTATATGATCTGAAGGCCCCTTCCAATCTAGACAATTTTATGATTCTATGATTCTACTTGAAGAAGCCCTTCTTGTTCTCCTTGACGTGCCTTGCCAGATTTAATTCCAAGTGGGCCTTAGCTTACCTCGTTGTATCTTTGCATACTCTGACAATTTTCTTATATTCCTCCCAAGTGGCCACACCCTTTTTCCACACTCTGTAAACTTCCTTCTTCCATTTTCTTTTTTCCAGAAGCTCCTTCATCAGCCATGCACAACTCCCACCTCCTTTGCCTGATTACTTTCTCTCAGGAACGCACTGATCTTGAGCTTGTAGGAAGTGGTGCTTGAATATTAACCAGCTGTCTTGCACCTCCCTAACTTCCAGAGCCCTAACCCATGGGATTCCTCCAAGTACCTCTTTGAAGAAGCCAAAGTTAGCTCTCCTGAAGTCNCTCCTTGACGTGCCTTGCCAGATTTAATTCCAAGTGGGCCTTAGCTTACCTCGTTGTATCTTTGCATACTCTGACAATTTTCTTATATTCCTCCCAAGTGGCCACACCCTTTTTCCACACTCTGTAAACTTCCTTCTTCCATTTTCTTTTTTCCAGAAGCTCCTTCATCAGCCATGCACAACTCCCACCTCCTTTGCCTGATTACTTTCTCTCAGGAACGCACTGATCTTGAGCTTGTAGGAAGTGGTGCTTGAATATTAACCAGCTGTCTTGCACCTCCCTAACTTCCAGAGCCCTAACCCATGGGATTCCTCCAAGTACCTCTTTGAAGAAGCCAAAGTTAGCTCTCCTGAAGTCCAGAGTTGTATTCCTACTTCTTGCCCTGCTTCTTCCACACAGGATCCTGAACTTCACCATCTCATGGTCACTGCAGCCAAGGCTGCCCCCAGCCTTCACATCTGCAACCAGTCCTTTGTTTGTTAGTACAAGGTCCAGCAGCACACCTCTCTTTGTTGGCTCCTCCACCACCTGTGTCAAAAAGTTGGCATACGTGCTTTGCAGAAACCTGTGTGTTCCTGGCTGTGTTGCCTTTCCAGCAAATATCAGGGTGGTTGAAGTCCCCCATGAGAATCAGGGCCTGTGACCGTGAGGCTATTTTCAGCTGTCTGTAGAAGGCCTCATCATCTCCCTAGTCCTGATCAGGTGGGCCTGTAGTGAACACCCACAACAATGTCACTCATATTAGCCTGCCCCTTAATTCTTACCTATAAGCTCTTGACTTATCCTGCACCCACCCCTAGCCAGAGCTTGATACGGTCCAGTTCCTCTTTCACATAAAGAGCAACTCCACCATCTCACCTCGTTGGCCTGTCTTTCCTAAAAAGTATGTAGCCGTCCATGACAGCATTCCAGTCACGTGAGCTATCCCATCATGTCTCTGTAATTGCAATGAGATCATGGCCCTGCGACAGCACGCAGATCTCTAGTTCTTCCTGTTTGTTGCCCAGGTACACCATGCATAGTCTTCCTTAATTCTGCTTGCAATGTCATTCATGCCCACATGAAAGCATAACAGTGGATAGTAGTCCATGCTCTTGACAAGTTGTGGAACACTCTCAGCAATGTCTCTGACCTTAGCTCCCAGAAGCCAGCATACCTCTCATGACTTCCTGTCAGGTCAGCAGGTAGGCATCTCACCGTTCTTTAACAGAGAGTCACCCACTACTAGCACTTGTCATTTCTTTTTACAGCATCCACTGTAAATCCAGCATCCACAGTTTCCCCTTGCAGACCTTGCTCGTGGGTGTCTGTAGCTGTTAAAGCTTCATATCTGTTTATGGTTGTGATGCTGCAGGGTGGAGACTGAAATGGAGTCCTGCTTTCGTGGGTCACCAGGGTGTTGACACATGATCACCTCGTAGAAGAATCAGCTCAAGCAAAAGGTAACATCCTACTGAGAAATCTGGCCTTTCTTGTGCTCTTACGGCACCTTCTCTTTTTCCTCCTGACTGAGTGAGTGAAAGAAGTGGTGGATCTAAATGGAAGAGAAGTCACTTCATATGCTGAGGAGGAAGGATTTGCTTATGGATTGAAGAAATTATGTCAAGTTCTGTCTGATAGGCTTCTGTTATTTGCAGCAACTTGACATGACATGCTGTGGCACTAGGTTTTAGTCTTGGAACAATGATTTTTTAAAGTTGGAGAAGACTATTTTGATCCTTACTATTAACCCTCTGTATAATATTGATCTTCCTCTACTCTGCTACAACAACATGCTCTCAAATATATGGCTTCCATTTTGTATGTGTAAGTTACTTGACTTTCTTAAGTACTTAACTCCTTTGTTGGAGTATCCTACTTGACTCAGTATTGTCTATGATAAATGCAGCTAAACTGCAATAGTAAGTTATCACAGTGGGATCTCCAGTGACCATTTTATATTTTGAGAAGAATCAATAACTTTTGAGTTTAAGAGTTGCTTTTGCTCACACATGTCCTTGAACAAATCAGTTCGCTTTGGGGAAGAATTCTTGAAAGTTACAGAGCTTATGGTACAGTCAGGGATTTTTCAGAGTTAAGCATGTCTGTGAGCAAAAATACCGGGTTTATTTCCTTTCCTTTGTTTCCTTGGTATGGGTTTCTCATTGGTTGTTTGGGCCTTAAACTCTTGTACCTTTTTTTATCATACACTCTTCTTTGGTCTTTCCAAACACCGGAAGCTACAGAGGATCCTGCCTAGGGTCCTAGAAAGGACAGTTGGAAATGAGCGTCAAAAATACTGATGCTTTTTGACTCCTACCTCCCTTCATCCCAACAGCTCCCCCGTTACTTCTTTGGAAAGAACCAGTCAGAAAATATGGCTGTTTTATGGTCTCGTTAAGACCATTCACTTTTTTCATTCAATCTTTTATATCTAGCAAGTCTCTTTTTTAAGGAATGTGCTGTTGCTACGCAACTGTGAATGAACCATATAGAGAAAAGGAGCAGGGAAAGATGAAGGCGAGAGGGAGGTAAAAAAAGAAAGATGTTCTTGGAAAAATGAGGGAAGTCATAGACTATGATTTGAAAATCAAAGATAGGAAAAGCTTTTTCTCTTTCTTTAGCCATGTGAAAGCAAGAGGCAGAAATGGAGGAAATCTCCTCCCTTGCCCTGCACTCCTTTTCTTCACCTTGTCCAATTACTTCCAGCTTGTAGTACGTGGCCAGATGATCAAACAATTAGAGAAACAGGAGTTTATGTACTTGAGGTCTCTGACTGAGATTCAGGAGGTCTGTCTGGTATTCCCTGCTCACCAGTTGTTTTTCTGGGTCACCTAAGGCTAACTGTTTCATCTCCTGTCCCATTTTCATTCCTCTGAAACAGGGATAGCACCTCTGATTTCTGCCTTGTCAGTTTAGAATACAAAAGCTTCTTAATAAACAATGACTCAACATCCCAGTGTGGTCTCAGGGTCTCTTTGCTCTAATGATAGCATGGAAAATAATAGTAAAATAAGGATCACCACACCTTACTGGCCTTCCCACTTCGATGGTGCAAAGCATCTTTTACAGGTCTTGATGCTGACCTATGGCACATTCCTGTTCTGTCTCATCCCCCACACTCTAGGGCTGTGCTTTAGGCAGGAGGGACTAACTTCACCCCATCTAACTCCAGGTCTTTGCAAGGAAGTATTTATGTACCTTGGAAACCGAGGCCCCTTCTGTACTTAGTGTCTATACCTCTAGATCTAATTCACACTTCAGAAATGCCAGTGTTACTTTCTTTTGAACATCTTCTAGGAAAAGTCTAGGGTAAATAAGTGCCAAACTTAGGTGCCTGAGTTAATTCTCTATAATTGAATAAGATGTATTCAGGCCAATGTGGTTTTCATCTCATTTTATGTGTGTTTTACTGCGTGGTGTATTCACACAGTGGAAATCTTCCCTTCCCTCCTGAAAGGAAATTTCCAAACAGAATAAGAAAAGCAGCAGAAGGTAGAACTGAGCCCTGCGAGAGAACTGGCAAGACGATGCTGCCTCGTTTAGAATTAATTTGTTTGTGCAGTCCTGCTAAAGTAAAAGTGGCATTTTACTTGCTCTGATGAAGACAGAATTAATTTCGCTATGATTAGCATTTCTGCTTCTTAGAGATATTCGCTGGTGTTCAGCTTTTTTGCCTGTGATAGAGGAACATTTAAAAACATAATTCCGAGTAAAAGCCCCACTGTCTGTACTGACATGACTGTGCTTCCAAGTATTGAGTTCTTATCTACTGCTTTGAAGTTTTTGTTTTAATAATTTGTGTGGCTGATGTGCTAGTCACTGTCCTTTCAAAATGAGAAGCAGCCATCGTTGGCCATGAAATAAACTACAGATAGCGTTGGTGAAGATTTCTTCTCACTGTACCTTGCAGTTTATCATAATGGGGCAAGTCAACTCTCTCTTGTATACCTTCAATATCCTTTGTCTATCTTATTTATTCAGAGAGCAAAATCTTTGGTGTAAGAGCTCAGCTCTTTGGCAAAGGATTTAATAGTGGAGCATCTAAGGCATCTTAGAGCAGGGGTTTAAGATTTGTTTCATGTTATGTAGCTATAAGTGGGTCCCAGTTAGGATGCTGAGTAATCTTAATCTTGCTAGCTCAGTGAAACACTGCAGTTCTGGACAGATCTTTGACTAAATTGGTCTTTCTTGAATTTTCACAGATGAATGTTTCTAAGTTCAGGCCTATCAAAAGGTACGAGGGACATTATTGTTGAAAGTACTTTCATTTACATTCCAAATATTGGTACCTGCTCTCATGTTTGGTATAATATATTCTTCCCTGTCTAATAATGCGAGTCTGCATGAGGGAATATTAATCTCATCTATTATGGTGATGACTGCATCTGTAACTCTATAAACACTCAAAAGTCTTGGAAGTTCAGAAAACTTACTGATTCAGAAGTTCCACATAATAACGTTACCGGACCCACATTTCCTCTATAATGTGCACTCTCTGGTGTTTCTTGAACATTTGAGATTACAAATTTCTTTTATAAAATTTAATTGCAATTGCGTATTTATATCATTATACAATAATAATATCTTCCTACTACTTTATTATGTGAAAAGTGATCTGGCTTATGCACTGTCCAGGAAGATCAACTGAATGACAATGTAATATAAAAAACTCTCTAAGTACCTAAGGTATGACTATTAATTGAAAAAAATGTGTCTGTCAGCATATTATCGCTGACTTGATTGGAGTCAGAGGCTGTGTCTATACTAGTAAATTAAACAGTGACAGAGAATATTTCTGAGCACTGGGACTTAGAATCATAGAATGGTTTGGGTTGGAAGGGGCCTTAAAGATCATCTAGTTCAAATCCCTCTGAGGTGGGGGAGTTTAGTTTTGGGACAGAATTAATCTCTTATAACTTTTGCCATCCAGAAATGAGGGTAGGATTCAGACGCACTGTACTGTAGTGACTAGCGTGTACATAGACATCTGGATCCTACCCCCAATGCATTGATATCATCCTGAGGGAAATGGATAAAATAGGTCAGATGAGTCACTCCTTCAAACTGCATTATCCTTGTGGGAATGGGGATAGCTGCTATAAACAGGTATTAGCATCATTGCTCAAAGGACCAGTAAGGCCTCATTTAGAGTATTGTCTTCTCCTCATCTGTAAGAAATCAGACTAGAAGTGATCCAGAGACTGGCCACCAAGTTTCTGGCAGGGATGACAAGACAGTTTACTAGAGGAAATTGTAATAGCTGCCTTTGCTTATCCCCACAAAAACATAATGATCAGTGGTGACATATCTAGAAACAGCAGTGGCATAAATTCCTATGAATCGGAAAAAAATAGGAGCTGGTGGTGTCTATTTGTCAGAGAATGGGAAGAGCATCTTCGGCCTAAGGCTTACCAAGCTGGTGAAGAAGGCTTTAAACTAAAGTTGCCAGGGGAGGAGAACCTCAGTCCATTCCACTACTACAAGTTTGATGCCAGTGCCAGTATTAGATGCCTAAAGCCTGGACAAGGATCACAGGTCAGCAGGAGAGCACCTTGACTGCAGCACAAAGGAATTCCAGCCACTCCAGCCAGTAAATCAGCTTCACTGGGGGCCCAAAGTAAATGCCTCTATGCAAAAACACCTAGCATGGGGAATAAACAGGAGTTAGAGATATGCGCGTGCCTGCAGGGCTATGATCAGATTGACATCACAGAGACATGGTGGGATGGCTCCTATGACTGGAGTGTTGGAATGGAAGGATACAAGCTGTTTTGGAAGGACAAATATGGGAGATGAGGAGGGGGTGTTGCCCTCTATGTCAATGACTAGCTGGAGTGCATGGAGCTTCACCTGGGAGCTCCATGAGGAGCTGACCGAGAGCTTATGAGTCAGGATTAAAGTGAAGGCAGGGTCAGGTAACATTACAACAGACCACCTGAACAAAAAGACTGAGTGGATGAGGCTCTCTATAGACAGATAGAAGCAGCCTCGCATTCACAAGCCCTGGTCCTCATGGGGGACTTCAACCGCTGATATCTGTTGAANATGCGCGTGCCTGCAGGGCTATGATCAGATTGACATCACAGAGACATGGTGGGATGGCTCCTATGACTGGAGTGTTGGAATGGAAGGATACAAGCTGTTTTGGAAGGACAAATATGGGAGATGAGGAGGGGGTGTTGCCCTCTATGTCAATGACTAGCTGGAGTGCATGGAGCTTCACCTGGGAGCTCCATGAGGAGCTGACCGAGAGCTTATGAGTCAGGATTAAAGTGAAGGCAGGGTCAGGTAACATTACAACAGACCACCTGAACAAAAAGACTGAGTGGATGAGGCTCTCTATAGACAGATAGAAGCAGCCTCGCATTCACAAGCCCTGGTCCTCATGGGGGACTTCAACCACTGATATCTGTTGAAACGAAAACACAGCAAAGGGTAAACAATCCAGGAGATTCCTGGAATGCGTTGATGATAACTTCCTCCTCCAAGTGCTAGATGAGCCAACAAGGAGAGGTGCTATGGTGGACCTTGTTCTCACCAAGAAGGAGAGGATGGCGGTAAATGTGAAGCTCAAGGGCAGCCTTGGCTGCGGTGACCATGGAGTGGAGTTCAAGATCCTTAGGGCAGCAAGGAGGGTGCACAGTGAGCTCACTACCCTGGACTTCAGGAGAACAGACTTCGGTCTCTTCAGGGATCTGCTTGATAGAGTACCATTGGATAAAGCCCTGGAGGGAAGAGGGACCCAAGAAAACTGGTTAATATTCAAGGATCACCTCCTCCAAGCTCAGGAGCGATGCATGGCAACAAAGAGGAAGTGGGGCAAAAACACCAAAAGGCCTGCATGGATGAACAAGGAGCTCCTGGACAAGCTCAAAAGCAAAGAGGAGGCCTACAGAGGGTGGAAGCAAGGACAGATAGCCTGGGAAGAATACCAAGAAATTGTCTGAACAGCCAGGGATCAGGTTAGGAAAGATAACTTCAAGGGCAACAAGAATAGCCTCTACAGGTATGTCAATGATAAAAGGAAGACTAGGGAATAAGTGGGCCCTCTCAGGAAGGAAACGGGAGAGCTGGTCACCTGGGATATCGAGAAGGCTGAGGTGCTCAACAACTTTTTTGCCCTGGTCTTCACCAGCAAGAGCTCTAGCCACACTGCCCAAGTGGCAGAAGGCAAAGGCAGGGACTGGGAGAATAAGGAACTGCCCACTGGAGGAGAAGATCAGGTTCAAGACCATCTAACGAACCTGAAGATGCACAAATCCATTGGACCTGATGAGATGCATACAATGGTCCTGAGGGAACTGGCAGATGAAGTTGCTAAGCCACTATCCGTCATATTTAAGAAATTGTGGCAGTCCAGTGAAGATCCTGCTGACCAGAAAAGGGGAAACATAACCCCCATTTTCAAAAAGGAAAAAAGGAAGAGCTGGGGAACTACAGGCCAGTCAGTCTCACCTCTGTGCCTGGCAAGATCAACTGACATCATATACTTGTACTTGTGCAAAGCATTTGACACTGTCCTGCACAACCTGCACAACCTTGTCTCTAAATTTGAGAGACATCGATTTGACGAATGGGCCGCTCAGTGATAAGAAATTGGCTGGCTGGTCACACTCAAAGAGTTGCAGTCATGGCTTGATATCCAAGTGGAAAACAGTGATGAGTGGCGTTCCTCAGGGGACTGGCGATGTTTAACATCTTTGTCAGGGACATGGACAGTGGGATTGAGTACACACTCAGCAAGTTTGCTGATGACACCAAGCTGTGTGGCATGGGCAACATGCTGGAGGGAAAGAATGCCAATCAGAGGGACCTGGATGGGTTTGAGAGGTGGTCCCATGAGAATCTCATGAAGTTCAACAAGGCCAAGTGCAAGGTCCTGCACCTGGGTCGGAGCATCCCAAGCAGAAATACAGGCTGGGAGGAGAATGGATTGAGAGCAGCCCTGAGGAGAAAGATCTGGGGGTGCTGGTGGATGAGAAGCTCAACATGAGATGGCAATGTGCGCTCGCAGCCCAGAAAGCCAACCACATCCAGGGCTAAATCAAAAGAGCATGGCCAGCAGGTAACGGGAGATGATTCTCCCTCTCTACCCCACTCTTGTGAGACTCCATCTGGAGTACTGAGTCCAGCTCTGGAGTCCCCACCATAAGAAGGACATAGACCTATTGGCGCAAGTCCAGAGAAGGGCCACAAAGATGATCAGAGGGCTGGAGCCTATGAAGACAGCCTGAGAGAGTTGGGGTTGTTCAGCCTGGAGAAGAGAAGGCTCCAGGGAGACCTTATAGCAGCCTTCTAGTACTTAAAGGGGACGAAACAAGAAAGCTGGGGAGGGACTCTTTATCAAGGAGTGCAGTGATAGGACAAGCGGTAACAGTTTTAAACTGAAAGAGGGTAGATTTAGATTAGATATTAGGAAGAAATTCTTTACTGTGAGGGCAGTGAGGCACTGGAACAGGTAGCCCAGGGAAGCTGTGGATGCCCCATCCCTGGAAGTGTTCCAGGCCAGGCTGGATGGGGCTCTGAGCAGCCTGATCTATTGGAAGGTGTCCCTGCCCATGGCAGGGTGGTTGGAACCAGATGATCTTTAAGGTCCCTTTCAACCCAAGCCATTCTATGATTCTGTGATTTAGGCTGAAAGACAAGGCTGATGCAAGAAGACGATACATGAGGGAGGACTGCTTTTTACCATTGGGGTGGTAAGAGTCCGGAATAGCTTTCCAACAAGAGTAGAAGAAGTAAAAAAATTAACTACTTTAAGAAAGAAATAGATTTGCTTAAAGTACTTAAGGATGAGATTGTCCATGTTAGAAAGAACCTGATGACCTAAGAGATTTCTTCTATTAAAACACAAACTTTAAAAATACGCTTAAAATTTCCTGCCATGAGAACAAGGGGAATGTGCATATACATTAAACAAGCTACATATTCATGAGCAGAAAATGTTACAAATACTAAGAGGGTATAGAGACAGTAAAAAGTTGTTAAGATGTCATTTCAAAACCAGTCAAGAATGACTCAGGTGGCCTTGTCAGTTTCCATAGTGTTGTAGAAGGAAGGGAGTAGAAATCACAAGAATTAAACAAAAGGCATTCCTGCTTAAAAGCTATGTGTCTTTGGTATTGTATGTCTTTGGTTTTGCTGCTCTTATCTTGGCCACGCCTGCCTCTTCTGTCAAGCATGGAAGAGAGAATTTGCCTCCTACCTCTTCTTTGATCGACACCTTCATGTTGTAGCTTTTCATCCTGATTTTCTCATGAAAGAGAGCTATTTCTCTTCATGGAGTTTTCTCCTCTTGCTATGAGCAACAGGCATGGATTAGGGTATACCTTCTGCATCTAATGTTCAGCAAATAACCTTTTATGGCACTGTGATGCATTTTGATGCTAATAACTTTTGAATGCTTCAATATATTGCCTGTCTACCAGGTGCAGCATATCCAGCACTGTACTTAAGGGGGATGTAGGGGAATCATAATTACCCAAGCCTCAGTTCACAAATCTTCCTAAAGTCTTAGACCTTTAAAAGCCTGTAGTACGTGAGCCAATGTTAGGGAAAGGTGAGTATTGTGTGGCAGAGGCTCAGGTAGATGGTTGAGAGAACAAACGTACCTTTTGCAATGCAGTGCCTCTCCGAGATGGACTCCACTCCTTGAAAATCATTCTCCAGGACTAATAATTTAACCCATTTGTATCTGCTGTGTAATTTATTTTCCTGCAGGGATCTAAGATGTAAATGCAAATGAGGATCTGTGCTTCAATCCATGCTAATCACCTAAATAACTTTTAAAAGTTTCAGAGGCTGTGAACACTTACCTCTTCCATTAATTAAACAGAACGTGTTCTTAAACAGGCCCTATGAAAATCAGAACACTCAAGTGCATAAATTTGGAAAGCAAATATGACTGATGTTGTAAGCTTTTTATGTCTCAACTCACCTCTTAATTTATAATAAATAAATAAAAATAAATGTAGTCACTGATCTGTTATGATGACTTCATGACAGATCTGACTAACCATGTGATTTTGTTCCCGTCTTTCCTTAGCAAAACTTGCCACTGTCCTATTTATTTGCTCAGTTCATTATGTTATGCCTAAAATCAACCTAAAAATTATTTAGTACAAGTAAGTCCAAACATATATTTACATCCTGTGAAAGACTTGAAAATACTAATGCAGTGCTAATAACAAAAGTGGGGTGCTGTAAAGCTCAGTGAATTACTTAATGTTTATAAATTATTTTGGAATACTCAAATAATAATAATAATGTTTCTTGCAGTTATGCTATTTTTAGCTATCAGTACTCTCAAAACAATGTGATAAACCTAAGAGAGGGAAGTCTATTATTTTAAATGCAACTGAGCGAGATTATTTCCGTCAGCCACATAACACTGAGGGTCAAAAATATCCACAGAATATGGTATTTTAGAAGAAGGAACCCTATTTCAGATGCAACTGTTGTACTCAAAGACACATCCCACTTGCAAAGGATGGTACACATGTATAGTACCAGTCAAACTGACCCTGGCCTCATGGTGCAGTTTCCTCTTACAGGTTTGTTCAAAATTTTTGAAAAGGTAAATTTGATCTAGATGACCTTATGAGAGTCTGAGTGTTGCTCTTCCCTACTGGTCTACCTTTACACCAAATGCAGTTGTCTGCCCATGGTCAGCATAAAAGTCATACTGTGTGTTCTGGATAGAAATGCAATCGTGTGGATCATCAGTTCAGATCAGATCTGTGCTGTGGATGATCCAATATAGCACTGCAGCTTTAGTAAGACATAATTATGAGCAGAAAAAGTATCTTTTTTTAAATTGTGGATGATTTAGCTAAATGCAGTGGGACACAAATTATAAACTGACTGACTTTATGAGCTAATCAAGATTAATATAGTATCATCTATGAGCTCAGTGATGTTCCTCACATTTTTGATAAGTATAAAACTTTGTCCGTCTTTTAGAACTATTAATTTGAGCATGGGGTGATGTCTTTTACATCACCTGTCATGTAGAAAGAAAGACATCATTCCAGGTATTGTAGCATAATATAGATGTCGTTCTTCACATTACTCTGTGAAACACAGACTGGAAGCATTGAGCTGCAAAATGTGTATTGTTAATCATTGGGTCATTAACCTTAACAATGTCAATGCATTCCCCTATCAGATTCAACTAAGTGACTGCCCGAGGTAATAGTTAAGAGAACATTTCACACAGATGAACATATTAATGCTTTATTTGGTTCTAAATGCAGTGTGAAGGATTTAGGTAGGAGCTAATATATGTGAGGAGGAAAAAAGGAAACATGAAACACAACGGTAAAAAGAAAGTTAAAAATTCCCAAAAGAAAGCAAGTAGTCCCTAGTTTTGTGCAGCTGGGAACTGCATACCTATCTCTATTTTTAGTTGCAATCATTCAGATAAAAAACTATGTTGTTTTGAGGACGATTTAAATGAAAGGCCTGAGGTTTCATAGAAGACAAAGACTTTTTTAACATCTAATCTCCAATTTCTGTAACTCATGTGAGTTCTCTGATCTGGTGTTTCTACAGTAAAATGCAGATGATAAGATTGTCTTTATTTGGCTACAGCCTGAACTGTGCTCTGCCTACATCTGACAAAGCAGGTCTTAAACATCCCTCTGATGTGAGAAGATGCTACTACTATCTACAAAAACATTTCTATTGCGTATGTCCAGTACAGTTGACCATACATACACACGTAAATCAAACACTGCACAAAACCTGTGTTCGCTGCTCTCTTTGTATTACAGAAGAGCCTGAAAAGATGTCATCCAGCAATAGATGTCTGCCCGAGGGACTTATTTTGCAGGCTGATCTTTGTAGACCTCTGTCCAAGGCATGTTCCTTCCTAGGGTGGAACTGAGTGGCAGGCTAGATTAATGTTCCTGGTGCTGCTCCTGGATGCCAGCTTTTCCAGGAACCTGAAGGAAGCCTTGGGTCATTTCCTCTGGGTTATTTCCACATGAGCATCTATCACCTTGTGAGGCAGCTCAGAAAGCCGGTGGCACAGAATAGCCTGATGCCATTGCCTGAAAAATTCACGTAATCATCAGCTGTTTCCCAAGTTTCACTCTGGAAGGAAAAAGGCTGTAATAATGCACTGGAAATTGGATGATTGGTCCTGGTGGTCTGTAAATGGCCCGGAGGATGTATAGAAAAATATTCAAATTGAAGGCCTTTTAAAACAACTGCACCAAGCTTTTTCACTGCAAGTCCTTTCAAAAAGCCTCAGTTCTGGGGCTTACATACTTTTTTTGGAAGATTAAATACACAAAATGGCACATTTCAAAGTCAGTTTTTATTAATCTGTTAGTTAGCCTGATGACTTACTTCTGTAAACATGTAGTATTGAGTCACATTTGCTATTAAAGCCAGTCCATTAACATTGCTTCACTTAGTAATGAGCAAGGAAGAGATGGTAGTCTATAAATATCTGACGAGTGTTATCAAAAAGCAGAGATAGGAATTAATTAGGGGCTCTCAAAATAGGAAGTGTGATATCGGCTAGTAGGTGTTTAGAGGATTGGGCCACTGATTATTTTAGTTTTAATTTCATTCCCTTACTTTTAGTTATGCTCTCCTGAAGGACCTGAAATTTTGCTCTCCTGTCCTAATACCCTTTGCAAACTGTTATCATCTTCTCTTAGTCGCCACTTAGCAAAATTACATTATTTGAAATGGCTACTGAAGTTGAAAAGTGGCAAATATTATTACACAAAGGATTCTTTGTTGTTAAAATTATGGAAAACTTCACCTGGTAGTTTTGTTGTTTCTCTCATATGCATGAATATAAACCAGTTCTAATTCCTAGTGAGTAAAAACTGATAAGTCTGCAATAATTGGGCCTTTCTGTTTGCATGGGCTTGGAAGGAAAAAATTAGTGGTGTGTTAAATCTAAGGAAGCATTTTAAGGTCCTGTTCCTTTTTGGGAGTAGGATTTGGATGTTGATAAGGGGGAGCGAGCTTTTGTCATCAATTTTAGTGGGACATTTATAATCTCTCTTGATAGTATTTAGGTTTTTTTTATTGTTGCTATTTTTTTTTTTATTTCACTCATTCAAGCAGTCACTCTATGAAAGCTTTTTTTTAAGTACTCCAAATCTATTCCGGTAATGAAGAAATGAATGTCAAGCAAAGCAATTTTTTCTAAATTTACAACTAATTCTCTTAGACAAGATCAAAACTGACATAAAGAAGATATCCTTTATATGCAAAAAAAAAGACCTTGCTGAAGCTCCCCAGTTACATCCACTGGCATATAGTAAGGTGACATTCTTAGCCATTAACCATTTGCCACAACTAATCTCATTCATAACGTATCACATTTGTTTGTCTAAAATTGAGAAAGCATCAGTAATAATATTTTATAAGAATGAAGCCTCTGCAGCTGTTGCTAGGTCCAGCAAGATTTAAGTTCTATTTCTGTACATGTTCTTAGCCTCCCATCCCACTCTCCCTCTCCAGGTAATTGGAATTTGGCCCAATGAAGCTAAAAGAAATTAATAGCAACTAAAATAGTAAGATGCAAGCCAAGAGTCTGAAAGGAGAAGGCTATTGCAGGAGAGCTAGCTGGGTATGGAACTAGTATTGTATTCTTAATATTTATGTAGACTACTGACATAAGATTTGTCTTATCTGGGACAAACTTTATGTTGTCTTCCCTTTCAGCATAGTTTTGATTTTTCATTTAGTTTTCCGGAATGGTTATGGCTCCCATCAACCTGACAGCATGGTAAAACAGTGTAACCTAGCTTTTATAGAAGACTTGAAAAATCAGTAAGTTATGCAGGGCAAATCTTTGCCCCACTAGACACGTTTTCCTCTGCTTTTGCAAGAAGACACTCAAAGTGACTATAAATTACACTTGTATTCTGGAAGATAGCATGCTCTAGAAGTGTAGTAATAACCAGGACTGACTGTTCTGGGATGAGAGCAGCTTGGTCTGGGAGTACTTAGTTTTTCTTTTGTGCTGCTGTTTATCCCACAGTGGAAACACGCAAGCTGTTGCAGTAGATTTAAACTTGCAATCCTACTTAGCCTTATAGATAAATCATTAGGGCCTTATTCCAAATCTAGTTTTGCTGCTGCAAATCATCTGTCTGCATGCATGGCAGATCTAACTCTTAAAGATGATCTCAGATGTGTTCCACCTGGAGTATGGACACACTCAAGCAGCATAATAAATTAGGTTGTGACTGGCAAACAAATATGTGATACTGAGTAAGACAAGCAGCTGTATACACCATACTACAGAAAATGAACCAGAGATAGCCAAAATAATGCTTATGGGTTGATGTAGAAATATAGCCGCATCTGCATATTCATGGCATTATTTTAATGAATGCTGAGAAACAGAGCTTGTTACCTCAGATGCTGGTTGGCATTTAGTGTTTTGGGATGTTGATTAGTATCTCTTTGTGATACTGTATTGTACCGTGTCAGCCAACCATCTCCAGTCATCTGTAGCTTCAGGGTCCTTACATTTCAATTTATTCTGTAGCATAAGCATATGCTGCATGTTCATAACTGGGAAAACTGAAAAGCCTACAGTTGTTTTCTCATACAGACATTGCTTTGCCTATGACGGAACTATAAAATATGTTTTATCTACATGGTTAACTATGTGCCATTAAAATGTCTGTGTCTAAAGTGCAAAGTTTTTCATCAGCATTTACATAACCTGCACATAAGTGCAACTATCCTTTTTCACTCTTGATTCTTCATACCTGTTTTCTAGTAAGCAAACAATTCTGATTATACATTTTTGCTTTCTTAGTATGAATATTTATACAGATAATAATTTAGGAATGACACTGATAATCTGATGTGCTGTTGATTAGTTCCAACTGCTTTAGAGTATCTGGGCTGACAAATTCATACGCTAGCTAGGTAGTTATTTTATTGAATCATATAATCATGTAATTGCCTAGGTTGGAAGATGACCTTTCAGATCATCTAGTCCAATCGTTAACCTAGCACTGACAAAAAACATCACTAAAACATATCGCCAAGCACTACATCTACCCGTCTTCTAAATACCTCCAGGGATGGTGCCGCAACTGCTTCCCTGGGCAGCCTGTTCCAATGCTCGATAACCATTTCTGTGAAGAAATTTTTCACAACAGCCATCCTAACCCTCCCCTGGTGAAGCCGTTTCCTCTTGTCCTATCCCCTGTTACTTGGGAGAGGAGACCGACCCCCACCTCACTACAACCTCCTTTCAGGGAGTTGTAGAGAGCCTCCTTTTCCCTAGGCTAAACAACCCCAGTTCCTTCAGCAGTTCCTCATAAGTCGTGTTCCCTAGACCCCTCAGCAGTTTCATTGCCCTTCTCTGGACACACTCCAGCACCTCAATGTCTTGAAGTGAGGGGCCCAAAACTGGACACAGTTCCTTAACCTTAATTATACATGATTCAGTTTCTTTCTGAACAACAAGTACAGCATCCAGAAAAACAAGTTGGTAAATCAATAAATACTTTTGCAAAGTTTCTATAGTTATCAAAGAAATTACAGAGTTCTAGGCCACACAACTACAGTGAAAGTGTTCATGCTATTATTTTCAAAATATTCCCTCCACCTATAGTTACTTTCCTCTTGCAATAACACTCAAAAAATACAGGCATTTCATTTTCTTTTGCTTAAGTTAGCACTTTTCTCATTGAAGACCCTCAAGGGAAGTGGAAACTCTGAAACACGAAATGCTATTTATGCTTGCCTTGTAAAATGCCAAGGAAACTGCTTTAAGACCATAATAACCCTTGCTGCTCATTCCGTGAACATGCCTATAGAAAATGTTAATTTAATCAACAAATTATAGTTTAACACTAAGCAAGAAGTGTGGAAATACTGCCAAAGGAGAAGGAAAGGTCTCTTATAATTTTTATGATTAATCATGAATTCGAGATTCTTTATTATTCTTGCATAAAGGAAGAAAGTTTCTTATATGGATTATGTTGCACTTCCCATTCATTTTATTTCCTGATTCACATCTACATGCATGTCCCATCAAAATTGATGAGAACTCACTTATGCTGACATGAATACATTTTAGTGAAACTGTTGGTTTTGGGGTGGGTTTTTTTTTTTTGTGTTTTTTTTTGTTTTTTTCTTTTTGGAGGCGTTGTCTGAGAGGGAGATCAGAGAGCTGGTGCTTTCAGAGGAAACCCTGCAGTTTTCGCACTGGTTTCTACCAGCATTTTTAGCCCATGGATACTGATCACGGGATGCCTCACACAGTCTAAGTTTTCCCTGCCAAATGTTGAAGCAATGAAGTTAGAAATAGGAATATTGGTATGAAAAGGAACGGAAATAGATTTCCACAAGTCAGCTTAAATATCCATTTGCAGTAGGGCAATATTACATTTTTCAAAGGCGTATATTAACTGATTAGATCACCTGCAAATGGAGTGTTAATTAATAATATTCATAATACAATGCAATACAATTACATTAGCAGGAAAAGCTGTCAGATCTATTGTAGCTATGTCATTCAGGCATTAATCCTAAAGATAATGGACCAAATTATGCTCTGGGTTTTTTCAGCTTATATATGGAGCAACTCCAGTGACACAGACTGGCTGTACCTTTATGTGACTGAATAGTGAATTAGTCCCATTATCCTTTATTAAAAGCTTTCTGAAAATACCTGTCAGTGAGGCATACTTGGCAAGCCATCTCTTTGGTTGATAATAACTCAAAAGATAAAATACTGGGTCTCAGCTCCGTAGTTTGAGGTGTACATGGAGGAAGGCCATGGAGGGAAAGACAGTGGTTTAGAGTTAGTTTTATATGCCCCTAATGCTAAACTCTAATTAATGCTGACCTACAGAAAATCTCCAGGTGCAAATGTTGCACCTGCAGTAGGTATAATTCCAAGGACGAAAAGCACAAAGTTTAAATCTTATATATTAAATTAGTATAGGAATCCTTAAGTATCAAAACAGCTTATGCTTGAGCTGGACTCTCTCTTCAGAACAGCAAAAAGAATTGTATGAAATGTTATTCTGGTCCTTTGCCTTTATAGTTATACCTTCTCCTCTCCCTATCAAGCTGTCTGAAGAAATCCCTTGGATTGTTGTGTTTGCACTTCCTGTGATCTGGGTATCTTATTCCTTAGTGCAATGGACATTGCTGACACACTATAAAAATAATAACAGTTGAAAAAATTTATTGGCATTATCATACTGCCTTTAAAACATACGGATTTTAACTTAGCAGCTGGAGGAAAAAAAAAACACAATGTAGTTTGTCATAATTAATTTCATTTTCAAAAATGCATAACCGAATAAACAGCTAAAATAATTATCAAGATGGGATGAAACTAAAAAAATTATATTCTGATTGTGAACAAACCCTTTTCCCTATTCAGGGATATACTGTCTATAGTCAGCAGGTAATTATCTGATTCTTGTGGAAAAGGAATTTCAGTTCAAACACCAAAGATAAAAAGTCAGGTCAAAGTCCATATGACTCCTTTGATATGTGAGCTGACACCTTGACTGATAAAATGAGAATGTAACTATGCATATTTTGAATTAAAAACATATTTTACTGCAGCTGGAGTTTTCTGTTGGGATTGTAAAGGACTCATGCTCTCTATAATTGGTATAGCGATAGATCTAATATAAGAAGAGGATGCTGTTGCAAAGCCCATGTATGCTATACAAAAGGACACAACCAGATGTTCTAAGTTTGACTATGCTTAGCACTTAGGCTAAAGAGCTGGGAGGAAAGGGAAGATGGAATAAATCAATAAATACAGTTATTTTCCAGCAAGAAATGTGTTCAGATGCAGAATAGAAATACACTCTGCCTCACTCAGGGAAAGGAACTTGCAACAGTGTTGTGAGGGTAGGAGAGGGTCACAGGAGCAATGGGGCCAAGCATGAGGAGGCAAGTGATAAAGTGACCAAGGGAGCAATGTCTAGTGGGCTTCACACAGTCAACGGAAGATACTGATTTTGTGTACTCCGGAGGCTGCCAATAGCAGAAACACTCCAGTACAAAACCGCATTACACACTGGAACTTCTTGGTCATCAAACATTTATTCCAATACTATTCAAGGTGTATAGCCAACAGCACTAGTAATTAGTAGTTTTCCGATTTCTAAGTTTTTATTACAACCAATGCTTATTCATTTTTGTAATGCATATTGAGATTAATCTTACGAATCCTCTTTATCAGCAGCATGCTGAACGAACAGAATGAACCTGTGCTTTGCAATGTGAAGTAAGACTCTCTCCCCAAGAGAGTCTACAGGTGGAAGCCAGATAGGTTTGGGATTATAAAGCAAGTAAAGTTAACAGCCTGATGTCAGCCAATATCCTATTTGATGGCAGGAGAAAATGGGAAGATGGGAATAGAAGAGAGAGGGAACAAGGAGTGGAAATTACCTGAAGGGTACAAAGGCAGGACATGGAGAACTGGAATGTTCCTGAGGTGAAAGTGCTGGCAGTGACAGAGTAAGAAGGATCAGGAAAAAGAGCTGTTCAGCACAGGACACAGAAAATCGCAAAAACTGTAGGCAGTTCTATGAAAAGTCAGAGGTCCCAACTCTGGCTGTTAGCCAAACAAAGGCAGGAGTGGAATGTCTCATGTTATCTGTGAAACTATTTCATTTGGAAAAAAATGTGGGTTTTTATCCTGAAAAAAAAAGCAAAAGAATGCATTCCTCACCCTAAATTATCTAATTAATATGTGCCATAATCTGATTTTCTTATGACAAAGCAGTTTCACTACTTTTAATGTATTCCTTGAGCACACACATAGTATTTCTGTGTAGGACAAACATCTATGAGTTACGTATTTCAGATGTTCGTATCCATAAAAGTGTGAGAGTACAGAATGGGATAATTTGCTTTGTTTTTCAGGGGACTTTGTAGCTCCAAGATCTCCTTGATGCTACAGTTAACTTGTGACCAATATTAATTTAAAGGTAACTCAGGTGCACCTATACTCTACTGAAGACACGGTCAGCATTGTGTTTTAGACATACCCTTAGTTTCTTTAAATAACAAGGTCTCTGGTGAACTACTAGAATTACTCTAATAATTTCCATATCAATGCTATTAGTTTGGGAATTCTCTTTCTTCAACAATATTCTACTCCTGCTTCTTGTCCTATTTGAGCTCTGTGAAGTGTGCAGATGACGAAAGGTGTAGGGGAAATGTAATTTTGCTTACTGTATGCTGCACTTCTTAATTTAAGCAGGCGGGTTGGAAGTGCCCTGAAGCAGCTCAAGATACGTCTAAGAAAGCGAGTACCGCATTGTGCTAACTCAGGCTTGTCCCTGTGTTGAACACTTTTTAACCTTTTTGATGTCTAAAGAGCTTTATGTGTGTTCCTGCCTCATTTTTCCTCCAGAAAGAAGGAAATTTTTCCATCTCAAAAAGAAAAATAAAACAAATAAGTAAGATAAAAGTATGTACTTTTCCTGCAGAACACTTAAAGAAAATGAGTAACCACATGTATACTCTGACACTAATAACTGGTGTGTAACATGAGGTATTTGCCTGAGGTATTTGCATGAATCCCGAGTGACCAACTGGCAGTGGTCTCTGGTCTGGCATCTACAATCGTTTTGCATTTGCTTAACTTACAGAAGGAAACATATATTTTCCCTCACATGAAAGGAGCAGCAATTTCACAAACAGGTCCCATGGATCTGAACGTGACTCTGTTTCTTATTTTTGATCCACACATCTTTAGAAAGCTTCCCCAGTGCTTTTACTTATGTACCTATCTATTTCTATATTTATTGTTTCAAGCAAGTAACCCAAACCTTTCTGTTATGTGTTCCCCAGCTTCACCCAGGGATTCCATGACAGTTCCCATTACTACCAGGATGCTTTTCAACTGCAGTTCTCAGCTCACTTTAATCTGTTTCTTCTTTCCTTCTTCCAGTTGCCATTTCTTGTCATATCCTGCTGATCACATCAGAGGTTCCCATGACAATTCGTAGCAGTGCAGCTATACAAGTAGAGGTTGCGAGACTGAAACTCAAGAACACAGTCTTCTTTGCAACAAGGCATTCATGTTGTTGGGCCCTCAAGAGGATAGACGCCAGTACTTGTATTGAAACTCAGACTTTATATTCAAGCAGTTGCGGAGCTGTAAGGAGTGGTGCTATAGTTTCATAGTTCATAGAAAGGAATAAAAGTATATGTAGCAAGTGACTTAATCTAGTCATCAACAACTGCATTATTCCCTGGGGTAGCTATTCTACTCCTTGAAGGAGCTGAGATTTAAATATCTAAGGTAACAGATCTTCTACCAAAACAATTGTGAATTTCTGTGAGACAATCACTATACCAATGTTGTTATTAATATTAGTCTTAATTACATTGGACAAGTCTTGATTGCTCATGTAGCCTTAAGAGCTCTAATCAAAGATCGGTGCATAGGAAGGAGCTGTTCAAGGGAGAAAAAGCATATTTTCTACCTATGGTGTTTGTAGTCTTTAGATCAACGAGAGGTAGCTGGTGAGTTGTCCCAGCATAAAGATGCAGATGCCAGATTTAAAATGAAATTGAGAAAGCTCTGTAAAAAAAGCTTTCCCTGTAGCCAATACAAAACTGGAGGGATGGGTAGTCTGAGACAAGGCAGGCTTTAAGGGAGGGTTTAAAACTGATAATAGAATTCCTTCACAAATGTTTAGAGTGACTTGTTCAGCGAAGGATGTAAAGAATAGAAATGTTGATAGGAAGAGCACTCCACTACAGGAGTAGTGTAAAATAAATGACTTTTTAAAGGCTATCACAGAAAGCTTGCTTTGTGTATACAAAGGATCAAGCCACATGTTATGGAGAGCCACACATCCAAGGCGGGTGGGGCAGCTGATTTGTATCAAGGTGAGGAAGCAACCATGCTTCGTGTGTATTCATTTTTAACTCTCAGTGATGATGTAGTAGTCAGATACCAGGAAAATTTGTCAAAGTCTTACATAGGAATGACAACCTGATGAATAGAAAATGTGTGAATATTCTAAATCCTAAATTATTCCCTTATTTAAAAATATGTGTTTCTTCACAGGGCACTGTTCTGATTCTGAGTCTAGCTAGTTTTGCAGCATTTAAAATTCAAAGCTCTCAATTTTCACATCATCTGTGTATGACAAATTTTGTAACAGTTAGGCGGTGTGAGGTCAAAAAAGACCATCTAAGCCACAAAATACAGGGCACTACATGAACCAGGGTAATTAACTTACACAAAAATTGTATTATGTTTGATTCCATTTAGCAGTGGTGAAAATAGGCTCAATCAACTGTATCATCAAAATGTGGACTTTTCTAAAGCAGCACAGTACATGATGCATTAGGAAGAAACAGAATATTGAGTAAACGCTGAAGCAACGGCTTGATAATTTTTAGGGTTTGTGAATTTTTAAAGCAACTGCTTTGGCTATGCTAATTCAATAGGTTCATTTCCACCAAAAGAAAAGGGAAACCAATGAAAGTAACGAAACTACTGGATTATACTTTAATATAATGAATATAGAGAACACAGAGGTCAACTTCTGCATTTCATCTGGAAAACGCTGGGCTCAAAAAGAAGATTTACAGAACCCAGTCCCAACTTTTCTGTGAGAGCTCTAGGCCTCTTGCTCATCTTTCCTTAATAACCATCCAAAATGCTCAATGAATAAGGCTGAATTCCTACAGTAAGAAAAAAAATAATACACAATTAAAAGCCATATGGAGGCACAAAGGAGCAGAAAGATAGGGTTTAGATTATATACTCTACCCTAATTTCGGCACAAGAAACATCTGCATATGTAACTTCAGAAGAGTTAGGTAGCGTATGTTACTGATATGGATATTCCAAATGGGAATTTTTAAAAATAAGAACAAACTAAAAGACCCCCAACAGTTGATAAGCAGAACTAGTTACAGGTAGCAGGCTATTACTATCTTTTATTTATATGTGCATGATAGGATTATTTGAAAGAAGTAATATTATATTACTCAGAGGGATGTTAATAAACAAATTACTAAAATGAAAGCAGAACGTAGTAATATGTGGGAAGGAATTGCTTTTCCATAGGAATAACAAGAAACAATTTCAGTGATTTATAAATTATATGTAAGTTTTCTCTATCATATAACTTCCTTACAGCAAAAAAAACATAAACTCCTTGACTGTAATAAATGGTCCCCTCCATCCATCACAACTGTTAAGGGAAAAATTAGTCTTAGGCATTTTCAGAATTTTTTAGCAGTTTTCAGGTTTCAGGGATTCAGTTATAGATTTTTTCCCCCCGTCATGGACGTGCTTCATTAATCAACTATACATTGTAATTTTGGGTCAAATGTGGTCCAGATAATTTTTCATTTGATAAGAGGTAATTCTTTCAAAACTGTTTCCAAACTAGATCTGAACAACGTGCTGTGCATGTGGAAGAAACTTCAGCTTCTTGTACAGAGTTTTTCTTGTACAGAGAATTTCTCAAGGACTGTAGACCATGCAATTGCTTTGCGAACTAAGCTGTATTGCAATTCATTTGTTTAAGAATTGCATTAACAAGCAATTAGTGGTAATATAATTTTGCCGCCACTAAAACCTACAATGGTATCTATACTGATAAACTGATTCACCCCCAGTTTACCTCCAGGTAGCTTCTAGATTATTGAACTACAACCACATAATTTAATTCCCACAGTCTAGCTTGGAGGAAGCTAGAAACGGAAAAGGAAAAGAAAAAAGATCCTTTTTCATTGACATAACCGTTTTGTCCTTTTGTTAGATAACTTTTAAGTTGATGTCACGATTTGGTCTAAGGAAGACAAGAGTGATTTGATTTTAGGAATGAGAGATTCTCACATACATCTGAATCCTGCAGTCTGTCACTGTTTGGTTAGTGGGATTCTGCATGGGCCCAGGGTGACTGAGTCAAGGTGAACATGAGTGTACATCAGAAGAGAACCAGCATGCTTAAGCAGCATCAGTCCCAAAAGTCTCAGTGAGGACTGATGATCATGCAAACAGCACCTCTTCTATTATAGTTCATATTTTATGAAGGAAATGTGTCTCTACTGTACTCTGTGAAGGACTCCCATATAACTTCAGAAGGGCCGGGATTTCAGTTGTATATTTTGAGATGAATGCTTAAACCCAGTGTGACAACCTGCAAGTGCTTCTCAATATGATAGCACCACTGTGTACTTTGGGATGGTTGTGTGGAAACAGAGGATGGGGCTGTTGCATCTGTACTTTGCAGTAAACAGAGGATGGGGCTGTCGCATCTGTACTTTGCAGTACAGAATAATAAAGTTCACCTTTTTATCACGCCTTACTCCAGTCATAGTTGTAGTTATAGGAAAGGAACCAGCTACTCTTAATATTCTCTGTTCTAGAAAGCAAAGATTTTACGAGGGTTGGGAATAGGACATAGGCCTCATGATTCATCAGCCAGACTAGCTGAGGTAAGATATATTTTTAAAAAAGCTAAAAGTAACTTACTCTTCACTCCGAAAAAGAAAAGCTGTTGCACAGGCATCTTTCTTGCTAAGTAATAATTAAATCCTTCTTTTCTTCCTGGGATAGTGGCTTCTTGAGGAATGAGCTCCTGGTAGCTCCTATGCCACTAACTAGTGCTGCTCATCTAAGTCTCATCTTGCCCAGTGCTAGACTGCTTTAGCAATAAACAGGGACAGATCTTGACTTGCCTCAACTTCGGTGGGAGCTGAGGGTTCATATGGGATGCTCTCAGAACCTCACTTTCAGACCCATTGCATTTTTACTTCCATCCAGCAGTCTCCATGGCAACCCTCACTGCAGCACAGTCTTTTACGCATTGCATATGTGCAGCACATGTTTTCTTTACCTCCTGCTTTTCAACACCTTATTTGTTTTGGGGTTGTTTTTTGTTTGCTGCTTTTGGGGTTTTTTTTCCCCTACAGAAATAATGACTTTAATACAGATAATGAGCCTGCTGTGTTGCCAGATGAACACTTGGGTACCTTTCCAATAGTCCTTTCTGAGTCTAAATCATGTACTAATGATCAAGTGTCTTTTTCCTACATTGCTTCCTGATGTTGGTTTATAAATGCATATTGGTAGTGCTAATGGTACAGCACTGGTGTTTGCACTGCTAAATCTACATACAAACGAAGGACAATTAGGATGTATGCAGTCATGCATGATCTTTTTTGGATCCATTGTACAATATTTATGCTTCTTTGTGATTCATCTGTTCTGAATTAGATGTCTCTTTCAGCTGGAGCCCTGTTGAAAGCCTTGTGCAGAGGGTAAGGCTATTATTGTGCAGTTTATTCAGGAGAGCATGAATTTTGCAATATTGTTACCAGCTTCAAATCTTCACAAACTGTATCTGCATGAACACGGTTTACCCAGTACCCATGATGCACTGTCAGGGATTAAAAGAATATCGTAGGGCAGCCTGAAGCAACCAACATCTGCTTTTGGAAAGCTCATATTAGCAGTGACATTGCCCACAGGAAAGTGCTTCTTTTCTACTCATAGAAAAGAATCATCGTATAACCATAGCGATGTAAGGAGGGGGGC
>VXBH01008168.1:0-11434 GCA_013400035.1 Rynchops niger
GGGTGCACCAGTCACAAGCTCAGAAAATAACAGCATGCAACAGGCGAGCACCACACAGCATCTCACCTGCCCTGAGAGACTGTTCTAACAGATGGAGCCCAAAGCCATGGATTAAATGAACTCAATGGACACTTTGGAGGGATGGCCCATAGACTAAGGGCATTATATCTGCATGAATNTATGTATTTATATATATACGACAGGGGAAAGTGGTGGCAGTTCATTGGAACCTGTAAGATCTGGGCATGGCATAGATGGTATGGAATAAGGTGTGGATAATGTCCTGGTTCCAGCGGGGACAGGGTTAATTTTCCCTGGTACCCCATGCCATGTGAGCCATGCCCACCCTGAGCTGCCTGGGGAGGGGGCAGGAAGTCGCGCTTGGAGCGGGCTGGGGCGTCCCGTGTCCGGTTGGTGGGCGGCGGTTCCATAATCCTCGTTGTATATTCCTCTGTGGTTCCATAATCGTGTTTGTATATTCCTCTGTCCATGTTATTGTTGTTGTTTTCTTGTTCCCTTCGCTGTCCTGTTAAACTGTCTTTGTCTCAACCCATGAGTTTTGCCTTTTTCTTCCAATTCTTCCTGTATTGGGAAGACCCACGCGAGCGGCACGTGGTTCTTTGTTGCCGTCTGAGTTTAAACCACGACAATGTCTTAGCAGAAATATCCCACTTTTATTTGGTTTTATGACACTTCCTCAAAAGCAAAAATGCTATAGATCCTCTTTTAAAATTTTTTATCATATGGATATTCAGTACTAAGAACTTTCTGTCATACTAATGTTAATTTACGTTCTGTCCAATTGGTTGCTTGTTTTTAGAGCACTTTTGAAATGTTTGAGGAAAACTTGACTAAAGCTGTTATGAAAAGGTTATGCAGAGAACTCACGACTTGAGCACTCTATAGATTGGTACGTTTTTAAGCCTGATAGACCATGTGCCTATTTTAGGAGCTTCTGTACAAAACAGCTTGATCTGCAAGGAGGAGAGTGTGCATGCAAGACCCAGAGTACAAAAATAAAGTTTGCTCCATTTCAACAGTCTTTATAGTTAGAAAAACCAAGAGCTGTCTGGAAATGTGAGTTTATCAGGCTATTGCCATCCTTAGCGAAGAGTTTATGAGAGAATCCATCATTACTAATTGTAAATATTATATTGAATATGTTCACATATTTAGAGCAGCCATGCATCATCTCTTCCCTAGCACATCTTATTTTTCTCACAGTGGAGACCTTCCATGAATTTTCTTGAATGAGATCTCAGCCTGGTAAATGAGTTTTGATGTGCAAAAGCATTAGGGGCTGCATAGGAAAAGGAGAGATTCGTTGCACTATGCAGGGGGTCAAAGGATTCTGAACTGAGAGTTTGGGGCTTTTGGGGAGAGAGAAATGAGGAACATCTGATGGGTGTGCATGGGCATAGTGCTTTGGGCTGATGTATTACAAGGTACAGAGAGCTCTGGGTCAAAACATGGTAATGGGGAGATATGAGAACAAGCTTCTGTTCCGAAACATCTCTTTTTGCTTTGAGAATGTAAAAGCCCTAAGTATGCAAAGTTGGATGTGACAAATGTGAGTGGGAATCCCATATTTGAGAAGGGTTGCAGTCTTATCGTAAAGAAAATATTTGGTGGTTACATTAGCTGGTGTATTTGGAAGAGATGACAGTAGAAAAAGAAAACAACAATAAAAAAAATGAAAAGGTGATACATTTTCTCCTTCAAGCTTAAATGAAGACCTTCCTGCTGTACTTGGATATATAAATTTACTCTCTCTGAGTAGGAAAAGGAGGCATGGGGGAAATAGTATTCTTGTTTCTCTTGCTCTTAATTCCCTTTTCTCCAAATCTAAACCAACCTTGCTGATTTGATTTTCAAGAGGGACAGTAAAAATGTCCTTGTTTGTATAGTTTTCATTTAGTTTTAACCAAGCACTTTTTTGTTTCCTAAAATGTGTTCAAACTGTAAATATCTAAAAACCTACTACATTTTCCAAATTATGGTATGAAAATCACCTGGTGTTAGGTGCTTAGGCTAGTTATAAATTTCTTGTACTTGACAGCTAAAAATGTTAGGCTACAACTATCTGTATTACAAAATAATAATAACAATTAAAAAAAACCTCTACACGGATTACATGTTGAGCTTTTTTATTTTCCTGATTTGTACCTCTTAAGTTCCATCTGTTGTTCTGAATTTTGTTTGAGGAGAATGATGAAAACTTTCCTCTTGAGGTAGACCAGAGTCTGCTTTTGTGGACTGGTTGCCAAGTCTTGTCCTCGTAACAGTAAACAGAAACATTAAATCAGAGTGAGAATCCTTTGTAATTCTCTAAATATGTAAAATAGTTTGGACAAATGGAACTGAGTGACTGGAGACATAAATTCCCACAAGTCCCATCTTGCATATATATGATTCAGTAACTTTTTAAATTTTTTTTTTCATGGTTTCATAATTCTAAGAGTACTTTCTTGTACAATGAGCCTGAATCAATGATATTTTTAATTGCAGTGACTTTGAGTATTTAAGCATATCTTGCATTCCATGACTCATTTTACTTTTGCCTGAGATGGATGCATTGGCATCCAAAAATTCTATTCAAGAATGCATAAATAGCTATTTCTGGAAAATTAATCATATTTCTGTAAGAAATGGACAGTGATTTTCATACAGATACAACATTGTACTTTTCAGAAAAGTATATTTCACCTTGGTAACTCTCATTGTATCTTTTGCAAACTTTTTCTTTCTCTGACAACTTTTTGGAAAGGCTAAGTAAGAAGCTAAAATTGTGAAGTCTTTGAAGATTTATTTAAACCTATGTGAATCTGTTATTAAAAATAATAATTCAAATAGCTTTTGCCTTCTTCACTTTCAGTGTTTAAGTTGGCAAACTAAAATTTGTTGTAAAAATGTCAATTTTATTTTTTGTTTGTGTAATATTCACCAGTTCAATCAAATATTCAAAAATACTTTGAAATAAAAACTATTTTAAGTGGTCACTGTGTTTAAAGAAAATAGAAAGCAGAAAGCTCTAAGCGCCTCAGGTGAAGTTATGGGTGCATTCTATACACAGAACTTGGAGTCATAGTTAGGCTTTTAATAATGCAGTGAGACATTATTAGAAAATTTCTCATTAACAATGACAACCTACTTTGTACTTAATAGCTAACAAAATCCCACATAAGTTCTTTTGAAATAACATTATTAGAACATAATTTATTTTCATACCTTTTTTTTTTTCCCAGAGTATGACTGGGTAAAGAGTATTAAAGAGGGCAAATCGCAGCATTTGAACAGACTTTTTCGTTTGAAGGATTTTGTGCATCACTGATATTTAGTCCCCATTTGCCAAGAGAAAGAAAGAGGTCAGGTATTTATGGTCACTTAAAACAGACTCACAGAAATGAGCCACTTCACAGAAAATCCAAACTGAAATACCTTATTTGGCAAACCATTTAGCTACTGTTTTCTAGGCATAGAAGATAAAAAGAGAATATTCCTTTAAAAACACTAAAATGCTAGTAAAAGTAACTTTTCAGGGTTTGAGTTGGGGTTTAGGACAGAGTAATAAATCAGAACAAACCCCAGATCTTATTGTTTATAAGACAACAGTTGGTGTTCAGCATGTTTTCTATGGATCTTGAACATTTAGTCTTGGAAAAGAAAAACTTTATAAAACCAGTGGTACATCCTTTTCAAGGGGAAAAGGAGCTTCTTTTAGTGTCTAAATTTTTTCTGATTGCCCAGGATAGTAATTGTAAGTGATCATCTCAAGCTCATTTTTTTAATAATATTGTATTCTGTAGTATCATGGCCTAACTATAATTGAGTCCTGATACTTGATTGGTTGGAGGAATACTGTTGTTCCATATGTTGCTAGGTATGAATGAGAACCTGCCTTTTATCAGTGGTTGGAGTGCTCCATGTCTCCCTTTATAATCATTTAGAAATACTTTAAAATTACTTTCTGTTGGTTTTGAGTGTGAGCTTCCATATTCACACGTAAAGACCTGAGGTTTTTTCTGAATTTTACTCCCTTCTGAGATTTCTCAGACAGCACCAGTGATGAAATGAATACTTGAACTAGAGAACGGTCAGGATTCACTGTATTCTATTTGAACAGTAAGAGATTACTTAAAAGACTGGATAATAAAAAATTTAATAATAGCTATTAATGTGAATTGCTAGGGAAAAGTAATATGTTTTTTTTTACTGTGAACTGCAGGTTAATTACTACTTAAATGACAGCAGATGACAATGACCATGGTCTTATAACCCAGTAGCAACGCAGTTGAGCCACCAGTGCAACACGGTGGTAGCAACAGATGAATTTGGGTCTGTCAAATCAAGAATTTTCAGCAAAGGGAGAAGTGTTAGTGTCACTGCATGTGGACTTGTGAAATTTCTTCTACACCTTTCTTCCACGTGTTTCTGATCACCCAAGAAAGATTAGTTCTAACTGGAGCAGTTACAGGGACGTCTACCACAATGATGTCAGGAATAGCAAGTCTGTTTTACAAGAGGAGGTGAAGTTGTTTTGACAAATAAAATGAAGGCTGAGATGATACAAAATATTAATGTGAATAAATGTGAATAAATATTACCCATGAGCAATGCGTGTTGCTGTTCAGAACTGGTGCAAGAACAACTGGTGTTATCTGATTACAAATATACTGGAAATAAAGAAGTTTCCTGGCAGTTAAGGAGGAGTATCTGGAACAGACTTCCAGTGGGAGTAACAAACACAGAGTTTTGTAGAAGCGGTTTGGTTTGGTTTGTTTGTTTGTTTTTTTTTTACAAAAGCAGAATAAGAACATAACAACATGGAAATTATTTTTAAGAACTCAGATTATGAAAGCAGTTCATTTTGAGTTTATCGAAAGCATTCCATGGTGGTGGAAGGCTGGATTTGATGGCACTCACATCTGTATTCTGTGTTTGACTATTTTTCTATTAATTTTGTTATCTGTCCCTGTAGTATGTGTGTTCATAGCTCTTGTCAGAGGCTTTCTGTTTTAACTGTTATATCTTTATTACCGATGTGTGGGTTTACAGATGATACATTTCTGCCCTGGAGCTAATAAGAAACCCAAGTTCCTGCTTAAGTTCTTCACTTAGTATGAATGAGGCAATAAAGACTGTAAGGGCCAGAGAGATTAAATTAAATGTTTTGCTTGAGTTAACGCAAGAAGGTCTGGCATAGGAGGAAACTGAACACTGATCTCCTCAGTTCTAGTTCTTTGTCCAGCTGCAAGATGTTTCTTTCTGGTAACATCCTCATGTTAAAGTGCTTTGTGTTTGTTTCACTATATTGTTCAGCCTGAGACCTACCAAGGATGCAGCAAATTAATTGTACAGATTAGATAGCAATTTGTATCATTAAGAATTGAACACTCTTAAATTTTTAACAAAAATGCTGTAATTTTCCCATGAGTGAGGATATTGTTTTGAATTATCACACACATATAGCATCTCACATAAAGTTTTAACAGAAATGGTTGAAATTAAAGGTCCCCGTTTTTCTTTTTCATGGCAGGCTATTTTGTAGATAGCATATCTGCCTGAGAACCATATGACAATATTAATTTCCCATTGCTGTTGCACCTGAAAACTGAATATAGTTGTATTGTACCCTTAAAAAGACCAGGTAGCTGGCATCATCTCTAATGTGTGCTTGTAGGGCTAAGACTCAGTTGTCAGGTCCTTTATCAGGCAGACACCACTGCAGCTGAATGAAATACTGAGCTGCTATAACTAGATTACCTGGTAGTTTTGAAGATGGCCTATTTATACCTCTAAGCAGTCTTTATACAGAGTCCATGGACTTAAATTAGGGAATGTCCTTTTGTAAAGAAAAAAAAAATTATAAGTTTGAGTGAATTTCACAGTTTAATGACAAAGCAAAATTTCTTAGTTGTGGTAGAGGTTTGAATCAGACTGCCTTAATTTGGGGGGGAATCCTCTCCCTCCCTCAACAAACAAACTAAACCAAAAAACCCCACCACATTTTGTTGCTGTGATATATTTTTTTACAAAGAGAAAATCCTTTGAAAACGCCAAAACCCAGGGTACCCTGCCTGACCAGTAAACATTATACCTCTTATGGAAAAACTGGAATGTTTGAGAGAATTAGTCTGTTTGTCTTCAAAACTAGCCTCTAATTCACTCCAAAAAAACCTAGCTTCTAATTCACTCCAAATATGCCATCGTTACGTCATTTACTGTTCTGGTCACAATTAGCAGTTTAATATGGAGTCAGAGTAATGGAATGGTGTAACAAAACATCTTGGTGTCATATTGGACTGAAACATAAATTATACATCATTGATTGCAAGATTTATGATATTCACTTAAGGGCTTATTGAGCCTTTCATGCTAATAGTTGACATACAAAAAAATGCATTCAGTAAATATACAATATAGTAGCAGAAACTTTTAAAACAGATGTTACAAGAATTGATTCACAGGTCTCCAGTCTATCAATCTTACATGGAAAGTGGCGTAATATAGAGAATTGTTTCCTTAGTGTTTAACTGAGCTATGAAATCCATGTCAATGAGTAATAATGCGGGTGATAAAAGCACACATGCTATAAAAAAAGGGATAGGACAAATTTATGGAGTAAAATCCAGGAAGTCTATTTTGTATAAAAGGCAGTACTGGGACTTAAGCTGTGCTGCAAGCTGTGCTAGAGGCTGGTGAAAAATTTTAGGGAAGTATCACTGCACTGCCTACTATGTTTCATCTTCCTGGGTATTTGTGGTTAACCTTTGCCTAAAACAGGGTGTTGAGTAAGATTGGTCTTTGGTTTAATTCAGTACAGGTATCTTTCTGGTTTAGTATAATTATGTTTAGACATACCTATCTTCTCCTCTTGATGTGTTCAATATTAACATATTACACTTAGTGTACCTGACTGTATCTAGCTGTAATAGTGAAGTCTGTGGTTTTGTTCTCGTTATCCTGGAGTCACATGGTTTTTTATTTTTTTTTTCTCTTTTTTTTTTTTTTCTCTTTCCATTTAGATGCAGAGCCTGAAAGGTGGTACAGAAGCCATAGCCCATTTGGACCAGTTAGAAGCTGATTATTATGATCTACAGCTTCAATTATATGAAGTGCAGTTTGAGATCTTGAAATGTGAAGAGCTGCTGCTGACTGCACAACTTGAAAGCATCAGAAGACTGATGTCAGGTGCTTTACGCATTTTAATTAAGACATAATCTGTAAAAGATAATTCTCTTCCTAAGAGCCTAGTAAAGCCTGTGGGAATGAAATGAGAACAGATTCTTTACCATGAGAAGACCTGGATCTTCTAACATAAGTACTGTTAAATGAAAATCTACACCTGTTCATAAGGCATATAAATATACATACAGAAGTTTTGGTCTACTTCTCATTGCCTGTGTTTGGAAATCAGCATATAAGATACTATGTAAGTTTTGTAAAACTAAATTCAGGGAGGAGGAAATGCCTTAATTATTGGACTTGTCTCATTAAAAATTTGCATTGGTTATTATTAATTTCTTTGAAGTGATTGGTTTCAAAAGGTATTCCTGCAAGTCAGAGTGCTTTAGCTAGACTTTGAAGCTTGTTGTATTGCCTTCTCGCTAATTTAGAGCAGTGATGAAGACCATATGTTTCCAGAACCTGCTATACTTTGTGTAGTTGCAAACTATGGAAATGACACGGGTAAATCATACAGTGGTTTTGGATCTGGTTCTGTCCTTTGGACCTTTCTGTAGTTAATGTTTTTATTCACACAAGCTCTGTTTTATTGTTTAGTGTACAGGGGTTGCATAGGAAACTTTGTTACAGATAGGAAGGTCACGTAAGAGAGATCTGAAGCTGGATTGTATTGTGAGTTGCCCGTGGAAAAAGAGAAAACATAGGTCTCTCACATTCTTGCTGTTATGTTAATCTCCTCCTTTTAGGCTTGTGATGGCAACAACTGTAACTGCATGTATGGAAGATGAGGATTGAAAACTCTGTAAATGACTTGAAGAAATGTGGCAGCTTTGACTGGGTGCCTCTGTGGAGAGCTAGTTAGTGCTTTAGAGAGAGGTAGTTTTTTTATTTGGGAAACCAGGTATTTAATTTTGGTACTGAAGACATGGTATGGTTTGCTCTACCTATGAACAGAAGGAAATCCCTTGAACGGGAGGCTGAGAAGGAATGTGTATCAAAATACTTTCTCTTTGATATAGTGATGGTAAAACCTAAGGGCCCACAGAGATTAAGCCTGCTGCAAAAACAAAGGTCATTACGGCTTGTCACTAATGTTTTCTCCAGAAATCTCAAAAAAAACCCCCAAACCCCAACCTCTCAACCTGACCCAAAATAAAACAAAAACTCCAGTCAGCTAACCAACCAACCAACCCTCTCCTTCACCAATGGCAGCAAAGGAGTTCACTGTTCTGGCTTTCTTTGCTGTTTTAAATCTGTGTCGTTTTTTGGGGTTTTTTTTCTCTATTAAAGACAGCTGTCTGTGTTAGAAGGAATTACTGTTTTTTAACAACAATCAGTTAATATCCCATAGGACAGAAAATGAAAAATATAGTTCTTAACTTGTGGGAATTTTGTTCAAAGGATGACGTTACCTCTTCAGACTTACCTAGGTGGATAAAAGAATTAATATGAAGAATGTGACACAGAAGTGGCTACATCTCTCCAGGACTGTTAAGCACCTAATCTGAATGAAAGCCTCTGAAACATTTAGTAGTCTTTTAATATGTGTTGTTTCCTATGCAGTCAGAGAGAAAAGAATGGTCTGTTGCATCTTCTGTTAGGCTTCCCTTTTAAACTGTACTTAATCAGTAAAGTAATAGCCTTTTAATTGTGCACATCTGTATGATTTGAAGTACACGTGTCTAACGGATATGTAGAGGCTGTTGCTATTCTTTACTCTTTGACTGTATTGGCTTTGCAGGGGTCTTTCAGAGAGATTTGGATTCTGTTTTGATTTGTGGGACATCAGCAGTACTGCTAATGAAGTCCCAACAGAATTTTTTGAGAGCGTGATTTGATTTGACTGCCAGTTGTTTGTTTTGATTTGATTTGGTTGTAAGACAGAAGAAAAATGTTTTCTTTTGCAAATTTAGCTCATTGGATCTGAAAAGTATAGAATGATAATAGATTGTCATATTATAAATAACAGTAGTAGGTTTTTACTGCCATTAACCAAATACCTGTACTGAAGTTCACAAACTGTGAATTTATTAGGTTACAATTTTAAAGGGTATTTCCTATCCATACAAACTATTTGTACATCATTGTAAGATGGTTTTGTGGTGGATGCCTTGCAGTCAACAGAGAATGTGATAGTAGGTTCCTGCTTTGGTTGGAGGGTAGGTTGAGAGAGTGAAAATGGTGTGGATTGTATCTACAAATGAATAATTCTGAATGTTTTATTGTAAGTGTCTGAGTTGTTAGAATCTTAAGTACTTACCAAATTTATAGACATTTCAAAAGCTCAAAAGCTGTTTGTAGAAAAGTCTTGGAATGTTTGATGGAGGTTGCAATAGAGTTGCCAAGGTTGGTTATTTTTTTCTTCCAAACAGTAAAACGTAATTTAACATTGTGTTTTAGAACTGGCAGATTTGACTGGTTTGCAGCTGCGCTACTGGGGTTTGACATGTAAATTCCTGCTTTTAACTCTACATGAAAGTGTTCTAATACTTGTATTATGTGTAAATTCTCCCATGGCATGTGAGTGCATAGACAAATACAATTGTTGTTAGCCATGAGTCTTATTTTTACTCATTGGTGTCTCAAAGCGGTTTCTAGTGACTTTGCAATTTTACATATGGATGCAGCTTTGTGTGTGTGTGTGTGTGTGTTGTTGTGTGGGTTGTTTTTTTTCTAACTGAGCACTGAAGTAAAGAATCCAGTAGGTCTGGGGTGTTTATTGGTTTTCATATTCAGGCTATTTTAGTGCTGTTCTTTCTTCTCTGGTCCTGCCATGTCTTCTGCTAAGCTGAAATTAGCATGGCAGTCAGAATTTTGATTGCAGCAGAGACTGTACACACAAACAACATGAAGTAATAACAGCTTTTAAAATGCACAATGTACTGAAGAAAACCCTGCCCCTCTCCCCAAATAATCTAGTAGCAGAAGTAGGAGGTCTTGCTGAAAGTAGGTGGTGAAGTTGAGAAGGTTTGGTAACGCTGCAGAGAAGACACACTTGACAGTCATTCTAGCTGTATCTGCTTGTTTCAGCCAGCAGTAACGCATATCCGTCTTGGTGTATCACAAAAATATACTACTTACTAGGCCAGTGAAGTAAGGAACAAGAGGCCTTTGCTGCTGCTTCATCCCCACATTCTGCAAGGATTTATAATCATCACTCTTTCCTTCCTGGCAAGAGATGAGAGGGCAGCATTCAGAGATGAGCTCAATGTTACGCTGAATTCTTCACTCGGGAGGCTAAAAATCATGAGTGTTGATAAAAGTATTAGTAATGACCTTCTTTCAGGCCTGTAATGCTTTGAAGAATTGCCTTGAAGTTACCCTCCTTCTGCTGCCTCTGAGCAGAAGCAGTGCCTGGGAGGTCAAAAACCTCCAAAGAGAGGATTTTTGGTGTTGTGTTGTGTTATTCCCCTTTCATGAAATTAATAGTCGGTTGTGGTAGAAGAGTCTCATGTCAAAGACTTCAGAAAGAGTCCGTATATCCTGAAGTTTGTAGAGGAGACCAGAGGATACTGCTGCACATTGTGGGTCCCTTGTATTAGTTAAGATAACCCAAAGGCATGAGACGACATTGTGATGAAGTTAGCTTACAGACACAGGCGTACATTTACAGATTCATTTGTTTTTTAATGTTCTGAGCTTAACTGAATACCTGGCTGTGCTTCATTGCTATTGATTTCTGTTCCTCATATAAATTTTAGAGCCCTCAGTGCTTCGCTACGTAGTGCTTTTCCTCTGACCTTTTGATTTTTGGTAGTCCTCTGAAAGGACTATGGCATTCTTCTATCTTAAATCTTGCGACTCAGTGGGAGGGTTGTTGAACAAAACAAAATGTTGATCAAATACAAACTATTGATTTGACTTTTTCATTGCTGACATTTTTTTAAAACAGAGAAGAGAGATGAAGTGGTATATTATGACACTTTCGAAAGTATGGAAGCTATGCTTGAAAAAGAGGATATGACAACGTCTATACACTTGCGAAAAGAAGAGCTGCAAAAGTTGCAACAAAAAATCCGCCAGCTGGAAGCAAGGCGTGGACGTATTTCAGCCAAGAAAGCCTACCTCAGAAATAAGAAGGTATTATTAAATGGCAAATTTCTAGCATAACTAGCAAATTTAATAAAACTTGAGAAGGTTTAATTTCAGATACAACTCCCAAGTCTCCCAGAATTTTGGGGGATTATATTTACTAGTTACTAAAAGTTGTTCTGCAGAGTACCAAATACAATAGCATGTATTATTAAAT
>VXBH01008169.1:935-16721 GCA_013400035.1 Rynchops niger
CCCAAAAGCTGGCCCTTGTTGGTAAACAAGCATTTTTCTTCATTTAACGTGTCACTCCTGTCCCGTGAAATCGCACGACCTCTGAGGATTAAACCTCAGCATCATTCAAGCAAGATCGCCCTGCAGAGATGCGATTTCTTTGGAAAAATCCAGGAATACCGCCGACTGCCTGGTGTTTAACGATTCACCCACTCCCTTCCGAGAGCGGCGCCGAGCAGAGGAGCCCGGCCCCGGCCGAGCGGGCGGAGCGCGGCGCTCACCCGCCCGCCCCGTCGCGGCCGGGAACGGGAGGCGATGGCGGCCGTCAACTCGCCGGGCTCCGGGCACCTCTCGCAGCTGGTGAGCGCTGGGCTGGCTCCGGCGGGGAGAGCGGCGGCGGGGAGCGGAGACCCCCTTGCCTGCGGGGCTCCGCCGCCTATGGGGCACCTGCCTGGCACCGGCGGCCCCCCCGCGTAAGGCCGGGCGGAGAGGAGCGGGTGGAGGCGCAGCTGGAGGCCGGCCCGGCCGCCGCGGCTCGCTGGACTGTAGCTGCCTTCCGGGGCCGCCGCTGCCGCTGCCGCCGCCCGGAGCTCCTGCTTACGGCTTTTTCTCTCTCTATTTCCCCCCCTTCCCTCCAGGCGGAAAATCTGCTGCATCAGCTACAGGAGAATTTTCAAGCTCTGGCTGAAAAGATAAGGCTGAGAAATATCCTCTTTTGAAGGCGGGTGGCTGGTTCCGCGGGAGAGGCTTCGTGTTCCCAGGGCTGCGGTTCCTCCGCCGGACCGAGCTCGGTGTTTTCCCCCCCCTCCATGTAAAGAGGGGCTTTGCTTTTTAACATTGGAATGCGCCTTTTTCTCCCTAAACATCAAATTAAGATAGAATGATTGACGTCGCTAAACACAAGCCCGTTTGTTTTTCCCTTTACTAAGAAGGAAAACCTAAGAAAGGCTTTAGTAAAAGTCGTATCAGCTCCCTGTAAGCTAGTCTCTGGGCGGCAATTCTTGCTTTCAAGTAAAATAAGCAACAAATTACATATAAAGATTCTGACGGTACAGTAAAAAAAGCAACCATCTTCAAAAATGCCACCTAAATCAGCATATTGCTGCATGTTGTTGCTTTAAAAACATCTGTTAGTCCCAAAGTGTGGGAAGGTGAGCGCCCTCAAGAACAGAAATTAAGACTTAAAGGGGCTCTGAGCTTTTGCATTAGATGTACTTACAGAAACTACCTCTGCTTTCTGAAACTGGATTCATTGCATTTTCAATTTTTTCTGAAACTCGACCCTTCAGGAAACGGCTGCCTTAGTGTAAGAGAAGAACTCTGATTGTGTAGGTTGACTGTATGGTATCACCTAAAATAGTTCCTTGGAAATAAAACAATCTCTTACACAGAAAATACTCCAGGAAGGTATTTGAAAATATTTAGATTTTGAAAGAAATTCAAGCAAGAAAAACTTGCTTCTCTGTTGCAAAAGAAAGTAGGATCATCTTGTAATGCTTTATGCATGCTTCATCTTGCGTTAGTGTTGAATGTGAATAAGAGGCCGAGATATCTGGAAGAAACCACCTCGGTTTTTCTCACAGAAGAAAAAAATATAAAATTATAGAATTTTTATGTATAAAGCTCTCTTTAACTTTTTACTGGAAGAAATGGGCGAGCGCATTGATGACCTTGAGAAGCACGTTGCTGACCTGATGACAGAGGCTGGGATAGAAAACACCGACGAAGAGTTGAAAGTAAAGACCCTTACTGAGTTATACTCTATTTCATGTATTTCCACTTAGTTTTGAACTATGGGCAGCACCCAGCACAGAAATCCTGTTTACATATTTATCATACGTGCATTTACTTGGATTTTAAAGTGCACTGAGATTTTTTTTAAAAGTACTTAAAATTACCTTGGATTTTTTTGCCAAGAGCCCAAGAATGCTACCACTTTTTAAAAAAAAAAAACCAAAACCAAAACCAAAACAAAACCAAAACTGTAGCTCGACACACCTGTTTCAGCTGAGTGCCCCATAGAAAGGGCAATGCAAACTAATCCTGAATACGTAAACTGCGGCTGCACATTTAATAAAATGTGCGTGGCTTAAAGCACTCCTGCCCACCATTCCTGTCCCTCAAGTATGCTAACCTAGCTGACTGAGGATTTTCGCTGGTACAAATTTGTGTACACCTGCTTGTAAACCTGCTTCAGCTTCCCACCGTGGCTCAGAGCACGCCTCTTACACGCGTTCACCCCGAACGCAGCAGTAGTTGTTTGTTCTTGCAGCAGTCAGATGGGGGATGGAAGGAGCAAGGTTAACTTCAGTATTGTTGTCAAACACTCTGCTATATAAAATCACGCTACGGTTCAGCATTGCATGCTAGATTTTAGAGCGCTGTCTGTTGCAAATGCCGCTCCCCTGCTCCCATGCATGCCTTAGTCGCTGTTAAGTATTTACAAGAGAACATTGCTTCTGTGTTCTGTTGGTGTGGGTGGTGTCTTCTTGCTGTTGCTACACGCTTTCCTGATTCAAACTGAGACACATGAATTATTTTTGTCATTTAGGGACCATTTACCCAGTGAAAGACAGGAAGGTCAGTAAATATCTTGAAGTATTTTAGGCATTTATTTCTTCTGATGCCTTTTGCATGATAAGCTATGTAATAATTTTCAAAAATATAGAAAGACAATCCATGAAGATGTATTTAACTGTACAGAGATCTTCCTCTTTTTATGCTGAATCACAGCCATGAATAATTAAACCACTAACCTACTTATTCACTGTTTGTTTGCAGCACTGAAATGAGGATGTGATCAAGAAAGATAAAGGGAGTACAGCACCACGCTGAATCTGGGAGATAACAATCACTGGCACTAGTCACAAAAAGCATCAGTGAAAACAAACATGCTTATATCACGTCACAGTAGAATCTCAATTTTATTTTTTTTTTTTTAAACTATTGCCCCAGGGGGAAAAAAGAAGTAGAAAGCTGGGTTTATTCATCTAAACGGGACACTGTACTTCCTGTAACTGGGAAACACTTTCACGGGAGAGACAAAAGCCCTACTTTGGATAGAAAACTATAGCCTACATAGTAAACTTATCCAGTCACAAACTTTTTCAATGTAGGAAAATATATTTCATTTAAATATTAAAATTTTCATTATATTTCTTTGTTGCCTTAAGTGTTCTCAGAATAACAATAGCCTTCTATGACAAAACTCTTCCATTTGTGTATGCCACTTCGATGCTCCTTTAAACGTTTTAGATTACAAAATGCACCTTATCTTACTTGATGTTATTACAAAGGTGCCTTTCCAAAACGTCCGATGTACAATGAACACAGACTGTTCTGCACTAAAAGAAATAGCAGTATTTGCAGAGGTCACAGCTGTTCAGTTGTTACTCTTGCCGCAAGCCCACGTGAAGCTGTGCTCACCTGGGCAGATAACATCATCCAGGTATGCACATTGCGCCAATTTCAGTTCTTTAACATTAGCCATTTTGATGGAAGAGCCTGGAGACTTTGAGATAGGTAGGAATTCTAGTTACCAAACACATCCTGAACATGACATAGCATAGCTTTGAGCAGCCTGGTCTAGTGGAAGGTATCCCTGCCCATGGCAGGGTGGTTGGAACTAGGTGATCCTTAAGGTCCCTTCCAGCCCAAACCATTCTAGGATTCTAAATAGAGTACCTCAGCTAATGAAGGATAAATATGCTTTTTAAAACCTTGGCAGGTGTGAATACTTATGATGTCTTACGGATTCTTCATTAGTATCAACAAATTATTCTAATCAATGCTGTAATCTGTGTAGATTCACAGACAGCGTCAAACTGTGGGGAGAGGTTGCTATGCTAGAGGGCAGGCTGGAGAAATGAGCCAACAGGAACCTCATGATGTTCAAAGGCAAGTGCCTTTGAGTAAGCTCATGCTGCAGTGCAGTTGCGAGGGGCTGGCTGGCTGGCGGGCAGCTTTGCAGGAAAGGACTGGGGTCTGGCGGACAAGTTGAAAGTGAGGGGGTAGGGCACCCTGCCCACACAGGCTGCAGCCACACACTGGTCAGTGTCAGCACAAGTAGGTCACTCCCCTCTATTCAACTCCTGGGAGACCACACCCGGAAAACTCTGTCAATCTGGGGGCTCCCCAGCTCAAGCAATATGTTGTTATGAGGCAGTTAGACAGACAACAAGCTATGGTGGAGAACAAAATATATGAGGGTTTGAGAGAAGTCTGTTAGTTCAGCCTTAAGAAAAGGCTACAGCTTCCTTTCTGGCTACAAGTACTTCATGGTTGAGCATGAGGAACAGTTAGACTCTTCTTGGAGGTGTTTTACACGAGAGAGTTAACAGACACGAGGTGGAACACAGGAAATTCCAATCAGATGCAAGGAACACTTTTTTCAACTCAAGCAGCAAAACAGGCTTTCGAGAAAGGCTAAGGAATCACATTCCTTAGAGATACTCAACACCGGACAGTCCTGGGCAACCTGATCAAGTGGGACCTACTTTGGGAGGTCGGACTAGACCTCCGGTAGTCCCTTCCAATATAAATGACTCCATAATTAATAACCACTGCAAACCAGATTAATTTAATTTTACTTTCTTGACTCATTCTAAATCCTCTAAAACATACAAATGGTAAAAAAGTGTATTCCCCTCAGTGTTGTGACAAATTGGATCAAAAGTACAGGTATCTCCTTTCTGCGTAGTCTGGCTCGTTTTTTCATAACCCTGTAAATATGCATGTATGAGTTTAAAAAAAAAAAACCTAAAAAAAACCAAAACAAAACAAATAACTCACAAAAAGCCCCCACAACACTGGCTCCGTTACTGCAGAACTGAGAGTTGTCAGAAATGCAAACTTCAAAAGCCATGCCACAGTGGAATCCAGTCCAAGTCTCATGAGTATACATGCATTTTAGTATATCGTTAGACAAACGGGAGGTCAAATGAGAGAAAGCACAGCTCATCCTTTCTTCAACTGCTGACTATGCAGCCAGCTCCACAACTGCAATTACTCTTTGGCATTGCAGAATCTACCAAGTACTTCAAACTGACTATTGTATGCATTATCAACACAAAAGAGAAGTCCGTCATCACAAGTCAGTTAAGCTGGGGGGAAGGGAAATCATGGAAAATACCTTCTCTGAGTACTGCTGAATACTAATCAATGCACCCAAGTGCTGTCTTCCTGTTTTTGGTGGATACAGAAGACCAAGATACTACACAAGGAAAATCTAACGGAAGCGATAAGCCTTCATCTTCAACATTATGACTTTGCATCCACTTACATTTGTTTTCATTCTCAAATTTAATTAGCTAAAGAAAATTAAGGTAAATAAGTGAAACTCATTTTATTCTTTAAAAAAAAAAAAAGCTATAGTATAGTTTTCCCCACATATTTCTGTAACGAAAGCAAACAAAACCAGTTGAAATGTTTCTCTGCAAACGGGCTTTTTGTGTACAAAAATACATGACACCAAAAGGACAACAAAGAGTAAAGTCTTTAAAAAATAAAAATATCATCCAAAATCTAGCTACAGTATTACCGCAGCCCGAGAGTTCCAGGCTTCATGTCTTGTGCTTTTCTAAATGGAATTCTAACCTTTTAAATAATTCAAAATACGCTCAAAGTTGAAGGATTTGGTTTTTTTTTTTCTTTTAATTATATGTACACACATACGCAAGGATAAATTTAAGTGGATGTAGGGTTAAAAAAAAGGCAGCCCCAAAGAAATATCAGTATCTGTATTTAGTGGAATAATCTTTTGGTGATACCACCAAACCTCGACCTTTGCGGGCTCCTCTATAAACAGTTTCTATAATGTCAATCATCTCTTGCTTATCTTCCATTGCCCAGTTGATCTTGTTGTTATTACCTGTACCTAAGTCAATCATGATGTGTTTGTTCCTTTAAAGGGAGAGAAAAAAGAAACAGGCAAGTTAATATGGTATTATAATTCAGAAAGAAACTTTATACTCCCCACAAGAATGCTTTGTAGGATTCAAAAGAAGCCCTTATAATGTAAACAGGCTTGCAAAATAAGCCTCCAAGAAAAGAGTATCCACTCCAGTCACTCAAGGTGACATTTTACTGCCCTATTTCTAAAGCTAGAACAAAGACTGCAAACATGGCCCCAAGATTGCCACTCAGTGCAATTATCCTTCAGCATATTCCCCATTGTTTATATTCTTTCCCACTACTAACACCAGAGAGAGTTCCCTGCTTGTCAGCAGCACGTTTTATCTCATCAATGTAGACACCTTGGCTCCAAAAAAACCTTAATACTTTGGGTATATCTTTAAAGCAAGTTTGACAAGCTTGACCTATACAGGGAGTTTCAGATCTAAAACTAAGCACAACGGATAATAAAAACAGTTTTCACTATCACTAATTTGTATTCCATTATCAAAACACTGTTACTAGGCTAATTGGAAAACAACTAATTTTCCTATTTAATCACCTCATTCTTTTGTAGAGCAATGAAAATAAAAGCATCAGTATGCTGATATGCATCTAGAAATTATCTGCTGAGACACTGTATTTGACACAAAAAATTTAACTGAGTTACGTTCTAGAACCATCATGTACCTGAAGAAAAACATGACAGTACAGGGATCGTACAACTCGTACATCTTGTTGAAGTCTGGTACTTCTGTGATGTCCACAAGATAAATGACAGCAAAGTTTTTTACCTAAACAGAAGAAAACAGGAAATATAAAAGCAATACACATTATCAAAACTTTGATTATTTGTGTTACAGATCAAAAGACATAAGCTTTCATTATTGCAAAATTTATTTTCCAAAATATTAAGACATAAAATCACAGTAAACAGTCTTGCCATTATTTTTAACCACAACGACCAATTACCACAGAAGTATTTTTAAACATAGCCAAGATGCTAATTGACATCCACTATCAACTGGAAAGATAACTATGCTAAATCAACATCCAGAGAAACAAATGCCCTTTACATACAACTGAGAGCTCACAGTGACATGCACAGCCCTATACAAGTAGAGTAACTGCTTTGTGCAAGCCAAGCTCACGCATTTTGCCTCTGTCGTCAGCTGCTTATAGACTTCAGACAATTCAGATCTAAAATGCCCTGGTGCTTGCCTCCGAGCATTTTTTCCCCGCTAAACCATCTAATTTGTTTAACAAGGCTAGTTAAATGAAAACAAAACCGATAATTTAATAATAAAAACCAAACGCTTTTGGAGAGGTGTAAAGGTAAAACAGGAGCTTAACATTTAATTGATAATCAAAAAAAGACCTTGATAAGAAGCTATTTTCTGGGTAATTATGGTAAAATAGGCTTTCATTTTGCAGTTACCAAGTTAAATACACAAGAATCCCTCCCCTTTAATGTCATAATGTTCTTCATTCCTGAAAGAAAACCGTGTCACATTTTTATTTCCTAGATGTAGCGTATTTATCCTGAAGTGGAATTAGGAGAAGGTTTAGTTTCTAAACTTAGCTCATACATGTACAGTAGAAATTAACACACGCACATTAAAATAATAAGTCAGTAGCCATCTGAATTACACAAACCTTTAACTGTAAGTTATATTATCATCAAATACTCATGCATTATACCATGAACACACAACCTTGCCTGCCCCATCTTTACTTACATACAAATACAATTTCGGCCCTTCCCATTTGACTATGCAAAATTACCTGCCTGAGGTAACACATGTGGTCTAAGATTTATGACAAATTGACTGTTTATCACAGTATTTCCCACATGTTATTTTTGCTATCAAACATCTAAAAATGCTATGAGTAGTATAATTTCTGCTTGTTGTAAAGATGTTTTATTTTAGTCCCCAAGACAGGATTAGACTGTACCAGAAAAATATTATATACTGTGCACCCCGTACTTGACATCCTAGCAGGTACTTTAATTGAGAAGTATGGAGACATTTGTTTACAAAAATCCAGAAACACACAGTAAATATATTTTGATAGACTCCTGCTTCAAGACAGTTTCTAAATTATGAAAATATAATCGCACTTCAAAGATGTAAATAAGTATTAGTAATGAAGAAAGTAAAACCTCTTCTGGAGTGAAACAGCATTTAAAGTTTTTACCGGGCTTTTATGAAGCCAGTTATAATCCTAGACTCTGTCAATGATCTAATAAAAATATCTCATTTAAGCCACGTTTCAAAACTGGCAAGAGGTAAAGCCTTGAAAAGCTGAGTTAGTCATAATATCAAATTCTAACACCTCTGAAGTGATCATTCATGTCCATTTCAGTTTTAGATGAAAGATTTCTAAGTTACTTAATGGGATGTGCATAGTCAACAATTTAGCTGAGAAGTGACTGAAGTTACTCCCTGGTTAGTCTTAGGAGGCAAGAGACAGTTGTTTGTGTTTTTTATTTAAAAAAAAAAAAAAAACAAACCTGAATAGCCATTTTAATTTTCTCCTATCATTTCTTCTGCCATCCTGCTGACATTTTTAGCAGCAGCGGCACAGCTTCACTGTGGGGAAATTGTGACAACACGTTCAGCAATTCTGATAAACTAAACATAATCTTTGAAAAATTATTTAAATTGGAGATTAGAAAATGATTTTAAGTTAAACCCAGCATTAATACAACACTCTTAGGACCTGCTTTGTTCACTGAAAGATTAGTCCAAGGAGATTATATGTTCCACCAGAAGACCACTACAAAAGCACTGCTAAACCAAAATTCTACTTCCATGAACTGTGTACTCCGTGTAATACTGGAGCAACAAAGCTTTTAAAGTTACTTTTACACTATATACACTTAATTCAGTTGAGCTGTTGCAGAACCAGAAATGCTTGTCACAAGCAATGAACATCAACAGCCTAAGATTTTAGAAAAAGAGAACCAGAGATCATGAATGCATTAGCTTATCTTCTGAAACCTAGGTACTATTTAAGCCTTAAATAAGTTAATACATATACCTTACTCAAAAGGACTGGATCATTCAAATCACCTTTGCACAGCATATATGCAAGTTATCACCATAATCAAAGCATCTCAGACATTAACTGAATCTTCCTTCTCTCCTACATGGGAAGCACAGCTATCTACTTCTATAGAAGTGAAACTGACAACAGTCACCTGCTCACACGCCAGTATGAGGTCTAAAGCAGACCTTGAAGCTAGATACAGACTCTCAAATTTGAATTCTACACTTGAAAAGTGGCTCTATTCTTTCCCCCTTGCTTTCTTGATTTCAGATCTGACAAGATTACCACTTCAAAACTGCTTAGTTTGCAAGTGCATTGAGTAAGGATGTGTTAAGTTTGGACGCTGGCTGCCAAGGTTGCCTGTGACATGGGCCTTGCACATGTAACACTCCAATATATGTAACAGCAGGAGGTTGGGATTTAGGCTTAAGAATGAACTAGGTAAAAACACAGGTAAGAAGCTAAATATGGAAAGTGTGACGCAGAAGCACTGCAATGGCCATAATATCTACCATTTAATGGCCATGGCAAACTGGGCAGGCTTGTCACCAAGGGGCATTTTATTTCAACACAAGACAAGCCCTGTAGAACTACTCAAATGTCTCTGCACAGCATTGACCAGTTCTACAGCCTGAAGAGGCACCTACTGTCACAGACACGGTATCAGACCCAAGACACAGCCGGCTCTAATTCACAAGGCTTTAGCTTAGGATCCATTTTAAGCAAAAGCAGTTGAAGTATTTCCGGATTCAGGAGTCGATCTATACTTGAGTGAGCAAGTCTGTGGAGACAAACCACAGCTTAACCGCTCCCCGTTGACTGGGACGTGAATCCATCCCCCAGACAGAGTTGTCAGTTCAAAAAACCACAGTCCTATATAGAAGGCAGTCGTTGCCAAGAAGTTTGCTTTCTGACTTCTGAGTTATAACTGGGGATACAGTATGGAGACCTCAAAACAAGAATTAGATACAACTCTCAGCAAGCTTAACCATGCTAAATAAGAGCAGTTGCAGCTGTAACAATTGAGACTACACTGAGGTTGTTAATGTAAACCAAAATTTTACTGTCCAGACAATATGCAAAAAACCTTGTGGTATTTTAGAAATTGAAGACATAACACAAATTTATTCTGAAAGTACTTAACCTCATGACATACAGTAATATTTAGTAAATTTGTTGCAGTAAGTCAGCTGCTTTCTGGAAAAAAACCAACCCAAAACAAAACAACCCTCTAGCAATAGACCTCCTTTTGGACTTGTTCAACACCTGAAGATAAAAATATTTTCTGCAGAAAAAGAAGACAGATATTAACTTTTGAATGTATTTATCTCTGACCCTCTAACTTTCTTCATCCATCTTTCAATTCAAAACTTTCTCTGTCTTACCAGGGCTGCTGTCCACAGGAACAGGATGGAGGAGAGTAGGAGACTAGAAGCCAAACAGCAGCATGGATTCAAAATTTTATCAGGCTTACTTTCATCAGTTGGGCTTTGTTGGTTTTGGTCGTGTGTCGTCGTCCCCCACCCCTTACTGCAGCTTCACAGATTAGTCTACATTACTCAACTCGCATATACCAAAAAAACCAGAAGTACCTTATTGCCTAGCCACAGTTACAGTTCTGTGAAGTATTAAAATAGGCTTTATCTGATTGGGTGGACTACTATTAAATCTTTAAACAGAACAGCTCAAGACTATAATGCAGAGGAATCTACAGGACCCTCAACATCAGATACAGATTCTGTATCCTATCTTGATCAGCACCACACATGTTGCTGGTAAACAGGAAACACAGATATAGGAAAAATCATATGCCAGATTAAGTAAATCTCATCCAAAGTTCTCCCTCCTGACTTACTTCATTAACAATGTCATTCCAAAAAAAAAAAAAAAAAAATTAATGCATTCCTACAACATGAGATTGCCACAGCAAGATGATCGATGACTAGGAAGAATGGCAACAATCGTGACATTTCTTTAGATTTCTGTTAGGGCTAAGTAATACTTTTTTTTTTTTTTTGGTTAAGATTCCAGTTCCCTTTAAGAAGCAAATCTCACAGCCCCATGTTAACTTATGGCTCAAACTGCACACAGCAAATACCTAAGGAAATCTGAGGTAAGATTTAAGATTCCATCTTCTCATCTTCCTCACCAGTAGTTTCTAGACAATGTTTTTTATTTTTAGATGTCTTTATGGACAATGAAATCACAGGGAAAAAAAAACAGACGCACTGAGACTAACTTTTGCAACAATTCATTTAGGGTGAAGGCAGCTAGCAGACTTTCATTACTGAACTCAAAGAGGCTGCAAACATAGTAAGTACAAACTTGAAAGTCCGTAGTACTGTCAAGGTTTATTTGAATTTTTTTTTTTTGCTGATTATGCTGTAAGTTTAGCTGATAAATTTCTAGGGGGAAAGACAAAGACATTATTCTGCTAAAAACAATAGTTAAAACTAACAATTTTGAAAACGACACACGAGTAAATGGATTACCTTTGCTCAATTTTACAAACACCAGTAACTGTATTACCAATACGGTTTTTTATAGCTCCCTCTTTCCCTGCCTCCCCTTTCTTTTCTTTCCTCATTTTTCATGTAACCTTAACGGAAATGCAGATGCACAACTAAATAAATGCAAAACATTTGGACAATCCTACCTAAACCTATATTGACCCAATAAAACGTATTGGCTAAAGTGACCCAGCTTCACAAAAGGTTATCTTATTTACAGTATTCAGTCCTAAATAAATCATGACTTTAAAGTATTTCTTAAAAAAGGGGTATTAAAGTAATTCAGCAGCCAAAGCCCTGTATTTCAGGGGATGGGTTTTTATAACTGTGAGCTTCCTTTTAAAAAAAAAAGTGTATTTTTAAAAAAGGTGTTCCAGAGAAATTTTATGAAACTCAGTTCTTAGATGTTTGGTTGAAACCCTGACAAAGCAAAAAATCTAGCATCTTACAATTACCATTTGTTTTGAAACTCAGTGAAACCTTACTTCTTTTTCATATAACACTGGGGGTAAAAGAACGGTCAATTGTAAGTGGAGTACATTTCAGTGAAAATAATCCGCTCTGTATTTTCCTACAGCATCCTAGTTTCTTTTCCCCCAAAAGGATTCAAACTGAAAAAGTCCTGTTTTCCTGTTATAAAGTACAGATAAATATTACTGCTACCCAAAAATATGCTGCAGACTGAAAGAATATCGCAACATGGTAACAAATGTAAAATATGGCTACATTTTGTTCAAATGTAGCATGCAACTACAGCATGTTAACATTCTGTATTATTCTGTAGTATAAACACCTGTACAATTGGAACTTTTACTCACTCTTTAAAACAGCAGAGATCCAAACATGGCTTGTAAGCAAGAGGATGAGGAAGGATCTCCCCCTTTAATTTGCCATTTCTGCAGAGGGAGATTTTCAAATAAGAAGTTATATTGTTCTTTCTTCCCCCAGTCACCCCTAACTGACAGTATGTCTGCCAAATTGCCAAGCATCCTGCCAAAAGTCGATACTAACAGTATCTGAGTGTAAGACACTCCCACCATGTTAAACACAAAATGACTAAATTAAAACACGTCACAACTCCTTACTGTATTCTACTATGTCTTAACATTTGGCTATAGGTATAGATCTTTCGTTGTAGGGACTTTTGAGACTCAAGTTCATTTATTTAAAAATAACATTTAAAGAGAAACAAATACACCACAAAAAGAACTCTGTATCAAGTCGTACAGCACATATACAATTGTGCTTGAAGATAGCTTTTCCTACCCACGTTACTATTTCTGGTTCAAGTTTTTTTGCTTCATTTTTCTATGTGGTTCGGTTAAAGAAGAGCTGTCAATTTTCTACATCTATCACTACACAAAACCTTTACCAAACACATTTTAAGGTAAATTACAGCTGGTTGCTTACATTAACAGTATAATTTTTTTCTTCAATAATTATCTTTCTTAAGTGAGTAACCAGGTGTTGGCAGCCATTCAGTTTCCATCTGAAAACAGCTTCAGAGTTTGGCTCCTAAAATTTAATTCAGCCCTTGCAACTCAATGGAATGCCCTCTGCCTCCACAAATAATACAACTGACAGATTAATCAACAACATCCTGTATATTTTAGGATCTCGCCATTGTTAAGAGTCAAAATTAAAGTAACTTTTCAAGTTATTCAAATGGAAATCTGAAGCTACTGTACATTCTTATTGTAAAGTGACAGTGCTGCATTACCCAAAGCCACAGCAGTCCTACTACCAAGCACTTGTTTCTGCTTGAATGCTGAGGTTCATTACATGATGGATTATTAGCAAGCAGCAACTCTGATTTCAGAACTTGCAACACTCTTTCCACCCCGTTAAATGCTACAAAGATCAGCGTAGTAGGTGACTTTAAGAGACACTCACGAAAGCGAAACAAACACCTTTCTTGCTGCCTCCTAAAGCTGGAATGCCCCTCCAGAAACTGAGGTATAACCTGCCTCAGGCTTCACAGATGCCATCTGAAACACCAAGCACACAAAGCGACCGTCTCGTGTCACAGCTCCAGCTCACCTTCTCAGCAATGCTGTATACGACTTCATCCATTTTCATGCAGGTGGGGTCCCAGTCGTGCCCAAAGCGGATGACCACGACTCGGTCCTCTTCCGAGAGGATGGCCTGGTCCACCTGCCAGCCGTTGTGCAAGTGCGGCAACATGTACGACATCCTGAAGGGCGGGTGGCGGGCCTGCGGGACGACACACACCACCCGGGAGCTGAGAGCCCGGCTTGCCTCCGCACGGCGCCGCCAGCCCCCCTCAGCGGCACCCCCAACCCCACACCCCTCCCGCGCAGGCCCAGGCCGGCCTTTAGAGGCCGCGGCCTGCCATGGCGCAGCGCTAACGCCACCCCGCCAGACCCTTGCGGAGCGCCGGGGACCACCGGGCGCTAAGGCCGAGACACCCCCTCCCCCCCGTACCTCCTGGGCCTCCTTCTCTCGGAGAAACGGGGCAACGAAGCCAAGGCGCGATCGGAAGCGGAAGTGAGGCAATACGCTGACACAACGGGCGCGCGCCCCTGGGGAACGCGCTTCCGCCCTGCGGAGGGGGCAGGGCTTCCCTCAGTGGGCGGGGCGGAGGCCGCTGGACCGTACCAAGCGCGAAGGCGGGCGGGGAGGGGCGGGAGAACAGCTTGGACCGTACTAAGCGAGGGAGGAGTGCCGAGGTAGCGGAGGTGGGGCCGGGTGTGACATGGCGGGGCCTGCGAGAGCCCCCCTGCGTCGGGGCTGGGGCCAGGCAGAGGGGTCGTCCTCTCAGGGATCTTAGTGCTACCATCCCACACCCGCTGCGGAAACAACCCCGAGCGAGGGGGCCTCGGCTTGGGCCTGGCTCCTGGGCGTTGGCCAAGAGGTTGCCCCAAGAGGGCAGCCAAAATGGCGGGTGGCCCTGTGGGGCGGGCGGGTTGTGCCGCCTGTCTGATGGCCTGGGGCCACGGGCATCTCCCCTTGCGAGCGGGGCATGGAGCTGTGCAGGGGTGGGTGGCGTGGTGTGGCTGGCCGGCCTGTGGGCGCTGCTGGGTGGCAGGGGGAGGATGAAGTGGAGGTCGCCACGGCCCGAATCTCTGCCTGCTCTGTGGATGTTAAAAAAACTCCATGTACCTCCATTAGATTCGGTCAAGGAGATGGCGCAACAGAGAGAGCAGCTCCGTGCATCTCCTGGTTACGGAGGATTTTGCCACTATATGAGCCCGCAGCAATGAGTTAGTGCTAGCAGCGGCCTGAGCGCTGCGTTGACAACTGAGGTATGTCTGACCCAGCTGGATCACAACTGCGTATCCACCTTCAGTGTTCCTTGCTGAGGCACCCGACACCCAGGACTAACCCTGCCGGTGGGAGCTGCGCTGCCCAGCGCCTGGCAGGAGTCGCACTTTGGTAGTGTTACGCTTTGAAGAACCCACAACAATTTATTGTCGTTTAGACAATTACTTGGTCACCCGATGACCCTTCACCACCCGGGAAGGGGAATCGGAAAAAACAAGCAAACCCAAGGGTTGAAATGTAAGCTGATTTAATAGAATAAGACTAAATAATCAATAATACTAAAGAACCAATATTGATCCCGATACCATTATAAAATATACAAGAATTATACCCAGCCCATTCTACCAGCAGGAAGCTGTGCACTCCCAGCAGTGGACAGCAAATGTCGGACACTGCCAGCACTACAGCTTCGGGAGGAAGAGAAGGGGTCGGGGGTCTGGCACTGGGGCAAGAAGTTCTCAGGAGCACAGCCATCAAGGAAGAGGAAAAACTCCTCAGCAAATTTCTAATTTATATGGAATATGACGTTCATGGTATGAAATAATCTTGTTGGCCAGCTTGGGTCAAGTGCCCGGGTCTTGCTCTTCCTCATCACTGCACCTGGTGAGCTTGAAAACCTTGAAACCCGCATACCATAGCTGGCTATAAATTAAATATTTTCACAAATTCAGACACCAGAATCTTCTAAAAGTGCAGTTTTCCCAAGCATTATAAGAGACCTTACTGAAAAGTAAAATTGCTGAAAGATAAATTCGTCCTGCGCCGCACAAACCGGCACAGAGCACCCTTGTGCTCTACCGTCAACACGCCGGTACCGGAACGCGCTGGGTCAATGTTTCTGTTGAAGTGACCAGCAGCGAAACCGGGACATGTCAGCACTAGGTTTCAGAACCAAGCTGGCCATTAAGATAGGCCGTCGCAGGCCAATCTGAAAAGGAATACATATTATTCTATGCTGCACACACTCGTTTAAAAGGTTAGCTTGCATCAGACAGGGAGAAAAGGGTCTTTCCCACTATTAAAAATCCCCATAGGCTCGAGGCTGCCTTGGAGCAGTCCTGGCACA
>VXBH01008169.1:17472-37196 GCA_013400035.1 Rynchops niger
CTGTCCTGGCACAGTGGGGTGAACGTGTACCCGCGGCAGGGAGCGGGGATAACCCCCCGGCAAGCTCCAACCCCCTCCTCCCGCCCCAGCGGCGTGCCGGGCAGGGGTTAATCGGGCTGCGGCGCAGTCGGGCGGCCCCCCCCACCCCCTCCAACGCTGTGGCGGGGCGGGAGCTGGAGCTGACGGCTCCTCCGGCGTCGGTACGGTCGCCGCTGGAGGTGAGACGTCGTCGGGAAGGCAGCAACCCTGGGTAAGCCTGTGGTGGTGGTTCAGGTAATTCCTTTTCTTCGACAGAGAAGTTGGGGGGGGNAGAGACAGCTAAAAAAAACTAAAAAAAAAAAAAAAACCACCCACAGAACCCAAAACCAAACCAAAACAGAGAGTTAGGAATACTGCACATGATACTAGTCCAAAACCAAAACTGTCATATCCTTAACAGGTGTTAATTACATTGAGCACACTGGACAAGACATCTGGTATCTGAATAATTAGGTTCAGGAGCAAAGGATTTGGTCTATGAAAACTGATTCCCTTGATGTCTGGCCAGCCAAATTTGGCTTATAAATTTATTCATCCAGCTATTGCTTGTCACGGACATCGCTGTCATAGGAGAAGGGTGTATTACAGCCAGAGGTACAAGACATGCCCAGGTAGTGCTGGAGGACAAACACTTAAGTGCTCCTCAGACCAAGATTGGTATCTGGAAAGCCCCCTTCCCTCTGCAAGGTTCCTTTAAGTAGTTTTAGTTTTCTACTATCAATATAATTTTTTAAGATTGTACCTGCTACTAACAGAACCCCAGTTCTTGAACCAAAGCTGCAGTTTATTAATGGTTCACATGCGCAACAAACATGTCTGAAATTGTGGTGGACTCAGTGTGTCCACACCAATGAGAAGATTAATTACATGCAACTAGCCTGTTTCTAGTGCACCAGCTGGTTTGTTTAAAGCTGAATCAGCTCTTTCTGTGCTTAACTGTGGCTTCCTCATGAATCACCTTTCTGCTTGTGAAATTTAGGAAGTGCTTCTAAAATGAACGCGGGTCTGAACTCTGGCCTTTGTGAGTGGTGTACTGTAGTGGAGGGGGAAGTGGTGATGAAAACAACATACGTAGTACAGTGCTGCCTTACTGGCATCTGCCAGTTAGTTGGTCGTATCTGGCACCCAGTTTTCCATCACTTAATAGCATAAGGTTTAGTTGCCGTCCAGTCCAAGTAAGTTGCTGCAGGAGCATCAGGTTCTGCTCACCAAGAAGCTGGACAAGGCTGTCACAATGTGACGTGAAATCTTGTCTTTTATTCTATGCGTCATTCATTCTAGAGGATGAATCTAGCTTATTCTTCTAAGGTCATGATGTGTAATACTCTACGAAATATACATATGACAGCTAGGGAGATTTGCATAATTTTCACAACCAGGTGGGGCTGGCAGGGTTCTAAATACTTCAGTTGGCAAGAAATACATTAGATGTATTTGAGAACATGGTATTCCTTTGCAATATGGTTGCAATATTCATCTCATTGCTTTATTTGCTGCTGTGCAGAACTGGTTAGCGTTACCAGAGACACTGCTGCTGGTGAAGTGCAGACCTGTCCTAACATGCAGGCCTCTTCTAGTCCATGTACAGCAGCAGACTGGAGCTGACGCAGAAATGCAGGTCAAGGCCAGGATAAAGCAGTATTACTGGTGTCAAGATTGTAAGCATTTAAGAGATGCAGTTGGGGCAAGTCTGAGTTTGCTCAGGCCAAGGGTAAATACGGTTTGATGGAAACTTCCAATATCTGCAGTGACGCCTTCTTGTCACAGGTTTGAATTCTGGTTACTCGCTGAAGGCTTGTGTGAGAGGACTGAAGCAGCAGGAAATTCCTGCCCAGCACTGCGTGCCCAGAATAAACCAGCATGCTGCTTTGGAAAACTGTTCTGATTCAGTTAGCACAATGTCAGGTTTCCTGGACCCAAGCCTAGGACACAGTATGGGATAGAGATCTAAAGCAAGTGGAGCACAGCAAACAGAATTGTAGTAAGTTAGACATGAATGTTGTTAAGGCACGTAGTGAATCTTTAGCTACCATTTTTGTCAATAAGGCCTGCAGTTCTCCCCTCTAATTACGCATGTGGCTATCTGGGGTGCCCCTGTCTTATTGCAGGATACAATACATTTGCATGGGTGTTGCAGAGAGGACTGGGCTCAGAACTGTCTGGGCAGGGGAGAAGTTCTAGTATGAAGGATTGTGCAGTCAGTAGGACCTACAGTGTCACCTCTAGTGCTCTTCCCCACTGGTTCAGCGTACAGGCATGGGCATGCTAAATTTTGCAGGAGGTAAGTTCAGGTACAGATCTGGATGTTTAAAACACTGAAGACAAGCAGTGCAGCAGCTGTCCAAGGATGGCCCTTCATTGTGCAAATTTGTTAGACCTAGACCATTTCTGACAGATGTTTGTCAGACCCGTCTGAGCCTCCGTGCCTCCCTACACCACCTGTGGCTTCACTAACCCTAATCGATAGGCAAGAAACTTTGACTAGTTTCTTGACTAATAGCCTCTGTTTCATACCACTGTTTATAGAAATAAATCTGTGAGTAAGGTTGAGAAGCTACAAGATTTGTATGAAATCAATATTGATTCAGGACTAAAATGAAACTATTTGAGAAGAACGCTTTGTAGGACTGGATTTAGATCTAAGGGGATGGATATTCCTTGGTGTTATAGTCTAAATTAGCACTTAGTGAAAATATTGGGAAGTTGTGTAATGTGCTACACTAGTACCAAATGACTGGATTTATTCTGTATCATTAAAAGCAGTGTTGAATTCCATCGGTTTCCTGTTTTACAGATGGGAATTTAAATGATCACTACAGCATCACTCCTTTAAGGGTGTTCTCCTAAACAAAGGATTATTTTCTTTTGCTCTGTTGCAGATCATGGCAGAAGAGGAGTTGCCAGGCGTTTTGATTCTGGATGTAGGAGGAACTCATGGTGTGCTAGAAAACATTGCAGCACTTTTGAAAAAACACTTTCGCCTTATCACCATGAAAGAATTTCTTGAAAACAAAAAAGAAATGAGTAAAAAAATCCAATCTGTTTTCGTGTTTGAATGCAGGCCAACTATTGACCGGGAGCTTCTAGAAAGCCTGCCTAATTTAAAGGTAATTGGAAACTCTGGGGTTGGAGTCGATCACTTAGACTTGAAAATGATTTCTAACTTTGGCGTAAAAGTGACCAACACCCCACATGCTGTGGCAGACCCAACAGCAGACATAGGAGTGGCTTTGATGCTGGCTTCTGCCAGAAGACTAGTGGAAGGTAATGTTTTAAATTTTCCTGGATCTTCGCTACTTCTTTGGCATATCTCACTTTTACTATGATACAGATGATCTGCCTGAATCAATATTTGGGATGATTTTACAGGGAAAAAAGTTTCCAAGGACTCCATTTTCAGAGGCCTCTGCTTTTCCTGTCCCTCTTCTCTTTAAGGCAATAGTGACAAGAGGCAATTTAGACCTTTGTCTAAATTATGCACTTTAAAGTCACTTTTGATATCCTATTTGGAATAATTTCTGGGGCTTTATTTTCCTCTGGCTGTTCACTGGGTAGGTTGTTTGTAACTGTAAAAACTGAATACAAAATGCATCCAAATCAGATGTCACCACTTCTCCATTTCCCCTTGGAGCAAGTGTTAGGAGCTATGGGAAGGCACAAAGCATTAATGGCCATATCCCCATCTCTAGAGCAGTAATTAATATAACTCGTCATTTTTTTCCTGCTTCTGCCAGTGAGTTGTAAACAATACAACCAACGGGTTGTATTTCCAGAAAAGCATCAGCATTATTATTGAAATAGCTGATAATTCTTTTGACAAAGTTATTCCGAACTGTACCAACAACATTAGTTTGTGTCCTTAAAGGTAGGTCCTTTCCCCACATGCCCTTGCTGTGCAATGCCTTTCAGGGGAAGGAAGGTGTCAGTAGAGACTACCACAAGAAGTTGCCTTTGTCTTCAGGGACTCAGTGTTTCTGTCACCACTGCTCCAGCCCTGAGCAGGAAATAGCACCTCTTTCCCGTGATGTTTTCTCATTATTGATGGACCTTGAGTTCTTTGCATAAAAACTGACAGAGATCCCTGGCTGAGCTGGAATTTGCAGCCTTCACCCCCACTCAAGCAGTGGAGCTGCTTTGTCTTGTGATCCAGGACAGAAATGGTGAGATTTACCCTAGGTAAAAAAAAGTGAAGTCAATGCTCGCAGGATGGTAAATGTCAAATAAGCTATTTTTGAACTTCCAAGAAAATACTCCAGCCCCAGAAGAGTTAATTCCCTAAGGAGCCATTCCTCCCAGCACAGGACCCACCTGGGAGCCACCCTGTGTTACTGGCTCCAGCCCTGTCTGTTACAGGGAATGGCGCCATGCAGGCCCGTCTATAAACTGATCAAAATTAGCAAGGAAGTTTTGTAAGGGATGCTCCAGAGCCTCGCTGCTGTGATGGTGAGAAACTTTCTTTCCCCCAAACCTACATTATAGTCGGTTTGTACCCATTTAGCTGTGTATTTACATTCAGGCTGCCAGATTGCGGTTTCTCCAGACACGAAGTATTTTGCTGTGGACTGGCTGGGAGTGGAAGTAACCAGAGCGACGCTTGGGATCATCGGGATGGGCAGCATTGGGTACAAAGTGGCTCAGAGAGCCAGAGCCTTCAACATGAGGATCCTGTACCATAACAGGAACCGGAGGTAAAAACGTCTGGTTTCTGCATGTAATTAGTCAGAGGCAGTGACAAAACCCACAGCTCTGCTTTGTCTCCCTGGTCATCCTAGGCACTTCTGGCAGCAGCATCAGGAGCACCAGCATGCCGCCGCTTCCTCACTTTGGCTCCCTACTGCTCCCCTGGGGAAACAGCTCCCCCTCGCCTCCTGCGCTTGCTCTGCCCTGGTCAGCAGTTTGGAACAAGAGCTGTGTAACCTTTATAAAGATGTCGTCCAAGCAAACAAGGCCTTGTGCCCTCACTGTGTCCCCTGTCCTGCCAGACTCTTCTTCAGGCTTCTGGCAGCATCCCTGGCCCAGCCAGCCAGTCACCCCTCTCCTCAGCCCAGCCAGATCACTCATCACACCGTCACCAATTACAAGGGTCTTAACTTTTCCCAGTTGTATAGTTCCCTTTCTTTTAGACTTCACTTCCCCTTCATCCTTTTTCCACCTCAAGTCCTAACTCACATGTCAGGCAAGGAGAGACTCTGTAACATAGGTTGGCATAGACCCAGGAGAGAAGAGTGGGGTCTGACTCTGCCCCAGCCTCCTATACTTAATATCACCTACGTGCTTTGCTTTCACACGTCACTCCTTCAGTGTCCCACCACTCCTCTAGCCTCTTGCTCCCTCTAGCCCACACCCTTCCCTCCTCCCTTCCACCATCTGTACCTGTCAATGTCTTTACCTTGGCCTTAAACCTCTCGATCTCCGTGCTGTTCCAGATCTCTCCGAGGGTTGATTGATTGTTAAAGCCAGTTAAAAAGACTTAGGTCAATTTTTTCTTTAGGAGGAAGGAGGAGGAAGAGGCAGTTGGTGCCCACTACTGCAAGAAGATGGAAGACTTGCTGCAGCAATCTGACTTCGTTATGCTGGTTGTGAACTTGACTCCTGAGACTCACAAACTGATTGGGAAAAAGGAGCTGGGGCTGATGAAACCCACAGCTACTCTTATAAACATCAGCCGAGGTAGGACGGCCTAAAAGCGCTCTTTGTGGCTCCACCATTAAGGTTGTGTTTTGTCTGATATGTTTACATTCTCCCCTCCAACCTCAGCCTGTGATATCCCTGTGTTGTTTGAGTCAAAAAGTAGCCGGCAGTCTACAAATTAATGATTTATCATCGATCAGATGCTATGTGTTCAAAGTCCTGTGGAATTCAGCGATGCTCAGCAGATGTTCTGTTCTCTTTAGCCTTATCCTAAAGACAGCTTTTTTAGTGGAAATAACTGAAAGGTTTATTATCAGCAATGATGAATGGGGTACAAGGAAAAACATTTAATTCCAAACAAGTTTCATTTGGAACAGCTTTGTAGAAAAGAAATCTCACATGAGATTACAGATCTGTTGGCACTGAACAGGCATATAAAAGAGAGATTATAGTTTCAGTAAGCAATGCAGAGGTAGAAGTGGAAAGCTTGAAGAGGTTAAATGATCTGTCTATAATAATACAGGAAGTCAGTGTCAAAATGAGGAAAAGAGTCAAAGCAGTCATATCCCAGGAAAGACCTTATGCAGTGGACCATAATCCTCCTCTAATTAAAGATTAATAAAGAAAATCTCTGTTTTGTTTGGTTAACGGTTACTAAAAAGACATTCTCCTTTCTAACAAGATGAAGATCCTGTAATTTTTCTGACTAGACTCTTGGGACCGTTCCCCTTTCCCAGGTAAAAACGTGTTCATTAATTGTCATGATAGCAAGATTTCATTTCAATGCAGGTGCAGTTATTGATCAAGATGCATTGGTAGAAGCTCTCCAGAATAAGGTTATTAGAGCTGCTGCTCTGGATGTGACATACCCTGAGCCTCTGCCAAGGTAGGGAGACCTGTTTTCTATTCTGTTAATCTGAAATGTTTTAAGTGGTGTGCAAAAGTGTGCTCATAATCTTGATCTCGATAAGGAGTCTCTCTCACTGTTTAAGGGCAAAACCACAGCCTGTTTCACACAGTCATAAATAAATGGCAAACTGTTCTCCTTGCCCACGTCTGTCAGTTCATTGCCTTACCTGTCAGTTAGGTGGGCAACGAGACCAATAGAGAGGAAAAAGAGATGGGTTAACAAGCTTCACACAGCTTTCTGCTCGTTCTGCGCTTGTGGCCCTTTTATCTCAACATGCCATTGCAGTTTCCGGAGGTTCAGTTCTTAACAGCTAGCGTGGGATAACTGCGGAGTAAATTCCCTGTGTAATACATTCTGTTCTTTCTGTTTCTTACAGAGATCATCCTTTATTAAAATTAAAAAACATCATCATAACCCCTCACATTGGAACCGCAACAGTCCAAGCTATCCATTTGATGGCAGAAGAAGCAATAGCAAATATGCTGGCTGTTCTCAACGGCCAGCCTATTCCAAGTGAAGTGTTTCCCAAATGACATGTGCCAGATGATATCACTAAACCTCATGTCTATGGGAAGTCACTATTTCTTACAGTACCACGTTAAAAAAAAGCAACCTGTTCCTGCACTGCTCTTGCTGTCGTGATACTGCAAAGCTGTCATCTCATTAGACTTGATCTGTACTGTTATTTACAATTCTGAAAAATAAAGTGGAATTAATAAAAGGGATTTGTTTAAAAATTTAAAATTAAGTAGTTATGCACTTCGATATCTTCAGTCTATTATTTCAAAGAATACTTGTGTTCTCTCCCCAGTACTTGCTGCTAGATAATGATAAGCAAGTACACCAAGCAGTTTGTCTAACACTCTCAAATATATTAAAGGTGAATTGAGCATTAATTTCCTGCAGAAATTTGACTGTATCCTGAAACATTTTCAGCCAATATTGAAATATTTTATTTCTATATCAAACATTGAAGAAAGCAGACTCCTTTGAAATGATTGTAGGCCTAAAGTTTTCTAATGTAAGAAGAGCTCTACTTCATCTAGATGTTAAGTGAAAGCAAAGCCAATCATTGAAAAAATATCTTTGGTTTTCCTGAGCATATCCTTTGAAAAACAAATCCCAAGAGATTTAGTTCCTCCGTGCAGACAAAAATGATGCTTTTATCTTGACCGGACATGAAACAATAGTAGGTCTACCACTGAAATCACATGGGTGACAGCACAGACTAAAGCAAAATTAGTGATCAGTCCTAAATTCCAGCCCAGAGCCAAGCTTTTTCTCACATTCTCTTTGCTATGAGCAAGCTACAAAGTCAGAAAATGCAGTAAAATGTTTGTCACCTCCATTAAATCAGAAAGCCTTTCCATTAACTTGCAGTATGGTCAAGCTTCTTGAAGGGATGGTAAAATGGAAGTTTTAGCCACGGAAGTATAGACAGGCCAAGAGTTAGACATTCAGATGGAAATAGTGAAATGCTACTAGCAAGACAACAGCAAGTATTGCTATAGGGGATTCCAAGATCTCCAGCCCTTCCACAGCTCACCCCGCAACTCTCCCCAAAATTCCTATGGAAAATCAATGACCAATGATAGCTCTAAATAATCTATTTAAAAAAAAAAAAAAGCTGTCCATTCACAGACCCTGTGGGAACCACAAACAGATTGTGGTTCTGTGATTCCTGAATAAAAAAACAAACCACGTTTTAATTTAAGTGCATAAATCCTTCTTGCAAAACACTTGCCTAAGCATCTATTATTTTGTTAACTTAGGGTAGCCTCAGGAGAAGGCACTGCAATTAAGAAGTCACTGGTGTCTCTTCAGGACAGGAGGCTGCAAAAATCTCTGGAATGAAGCATTTAAAAATTAATCTGGTAACTCAAAGTTCATGGTGAAGCTGTGCAATTTATTTTCACAAACGAGATTTGGTCCAACATTTTTCTAAACTACTTAGACACGGTAATTTGTGATTTGGGGTAGGGAAGGAGATTTATCACACCAGACTATTGGTGCTCTGAAACTAAGTAATGAATGAGAAATAATTGTGGGTGTTGTGAGCCTGGTGGCAGTGTGTGTGTAAGTGTGTGTGTGTAATTGGTAGTATACTTAAAAGAGCATCTTTCTTGTCTTGGTTTGTTTACCTTCCTATCTAAATATGTGGTTTATGAGATCTCTTGTCATAGATGTCATGAAACAGGATGTGAAAGTGATTTTTCTTTAAAATGTCTGTAAATAATTGTATGTCTGGAAATAATTATATGTCTTTCTTCTTTGTGCAGATCATGGGGGGAGGAGAGCTACCTGGGCTTTTAGTAAATGAAATCGGTGGCATACATGGGATACTGTGTGGCCATGTGGTGTTCCTGAAGAAACATTTCTGCCTCATCACCATGAAGGAATTTCTTGAAAACAAAAAGTGTATGAGCAAAAAGGTCCAAGCAATCTATTTGTGGTGGCACAGTGGCACAAACCAGTGATTGACCAAGAGCTCCTCCAGAGCCTGCCAAACTTGAAAATGATTGCAAATTCAGGAGTAGGGATGGATCACCTGGATCTGAAACTTGTAGCTAGCTTTGGTGTGATGATGGCTAATGCTCCACGTGCTGTTTCCAGCAGCACAGCAGATACTGGGATGGCTTTGCTGCTGGCATCTGCGAGAAAACTAGCGGAAGGTAACACCTCACTTCTTTTGTGGCTTCTAAAAATCATACAAGATTTACCTACCATTAACTTAATTTTTCCTGGAGTTATCTGTAGTGCACATAGTTTCACATAAAATGTGAAAATCTAAATATGTTGGGTTGGCAAATTGAATAATCGGTATTTTCATGTATTTTATATATTATAAATATACTTAAGTTATTACATTATACACAAACATACATAACATATATTTCAAGCAGTTATAAATAAAATCATAAGAGTTCCTTTTTCACAGGTCACCAGCCTGGGTTGAAAATACTTGAGTAGAATCTTACCACATTTGATTCAAATTTTTGCTTTATGGACAGGGCTTGGTCTTAGAAGCTGTGTCATGGTTTGGGCCGGACTGGCCACTGAAACGATATGGCTGTAGACTTAATTTAACAGTTTCAGATGAACTGAAGTGTGCTTCCTACATATGAAATCTTTAAATTTCATTACCTTCTTCAGCTGTGAGGTTTCAGTGACTTTGACATTTGGCTGACATAAGACATGCTTCTTGATGTGATAGTGTTACAGCGCTATTGACCAAAAATGGGGGATGCCAAAGATCAGACGATCGCAGCAATCGCAGGCTGGCAGAAGAAGAGCGTGGGAGGCAACAATGGAGCAGAATAAGGGTATACACTGTAAACTGGGTCTGACAGAGGCATGGGCATATTCTCAGGGACTGAACGGGATTGGTGCAGAACTGGGAATTTAAGGAGCATTAGAGAGCAACAAGGCAGCCTGCTCCACTTTTCTGCTAGTAGTATCCTTTTTAGTTTCTTCCACAATCTTTTCTTGCCATTTCCCCAAGTAAACCTGCCCTTGGCTTGGTTAGAATGCCTCTTGCTTCAGGAAGAGATCCTCCAGATTTATCCCATCACATTTACCAACCTTTGATTTGCCAGCTGTACCGCAGGATTCACAGAAACTCAAAGGAGACTTGTCTCCCCCTAAATCTGTTTCTACCTCACAAAGAGGAGACAGATTAAAAGGGAGATTAGTTTTTTGTTCCCATCTGCATAACCTATCCTTGGTGACATTTCTGATAGCTCTGCCCTGGCGTGACTGAGTTTGTCCTGAGGCATGTTTTGGTACTTTCACAATATTCTGCTCGTGTTTTAGAAGAGCTAGCGATATCAGAAGACTGAAATATCAGAAGCCTGTCACCTTGCTAGCAGACTAATACGTGCTGTCTCTGTGCATGTAAGTTTACTTTCGGTGTTATGGAACTATGCAAAATTTTGCAGGTTTAACAGATAATTATGGAAATTACCGAGTAATGATTTTTAAAGAAGTCATATTTTGCTTTCCATGGAGAGTGGCAGAGGTGAACAGGAAACCTGTTCTTATTCTAAGTAGCAAAACCAACATCTCGTGTTATTCTCCACATGACATTTCCAAATTCTGCAGTGTTACTGGTAGTAATTATTTTGATTGCTGATGCAGAACAAGGCAATATTTTTATGGATCTAGAGGGATTTTTAGGGGAGATTACATTAAAAAAGCTTTTTTGTAGTAGGGTGAGAATAAATGGGAATGTCACATACATGTGGAGGGGAAAGAAGATATATTAGGGAATCACGTAGGATGTTATAAAAACCATTGCTATTTAAAATTGTGTGTTTGTAACCTTTAAAGGTGTACTATAGTAGCACAACAAGCCCAGACTCTTTTGCCTCATTCCTCTGTGTTAGACCCCATTCATTTCTCATGTTGGAGTGTTTTTCTTGCAGGCCATCACATTGCAATTTCTTTGGGTATGGAGTACTGTGAAGCTGATTTTCTGGGTGTTGAAGTTACTGGAGCTACTCTGGGGATTATTGGCATGGGCAGAATTGTGTATAAGATTGCTCTGAGAGCAAAAGCATTTTAAATTAACGTTTTGTGCCACAACAGGACACGGAGGTAAAGTTATGTCTTGATCTTAATTACAGCAGAAACTCCCTTTTAGATAGTCACTATTTCCTTTTCAAGGAATTATGTCAGGAATATAGCAAGAAATGAGGGAATAGGGCCAAGATTAAAACAAAAGATAAAAACAGAACTGTTGCCTCAAGTCAGTCATGTAAGGAATTACTTGGCGTTTAAACACTTGGAAACTTAATTTAGGTTTTACATTAGAAATTCCAACGTTTCCTGAAGATGTGAACAGGAAAGGGAAAATCAAGCTTATACCTTTTTTATTCTTATGATACCTTACTATAGTGATGCATAACTCTACCTTGTGTTCATTTTTTCCCCATATTTCAGGAGTGATCTTGTTGAAACTCTGAATGGCTGGTGTACTAGGAAATGTACACTTGGTGCAATATGAAAACTGATTAACTTGAGAGCTGTTCTTGAGAAAGCCTTGTTTCTCTTCAAACCAGTAGGAGTTTTGCCAAGTATTTAACTGGATTTCACCTTTTATTTCTGTCCCCTCCTAACTTTCATATCTGGGAATCTGATCCGTGTTAGAGGTTCAGCACACAGAGGCCCTTCAATGTAAAGGTGTGCGAGATCCCCGTGTACTGCTCAAGGCTGCTGTAATCAGGCAAGGTGCAGCCAACAAGCAAAACAAATGTTTACTTCTATAAACCGTGATCTACCCTGAGACAACTTTACTTCTTCCTGGTGGAAGGGAGAAGCTGCGGTGCTACCTCACGTGGCTTTCAGTGATTTTCTCCATATGCAAGCTGCAGCAGGAGGCTCTAGCTACCCCTAACCAAATCACAAGGGCAGATGAGGCCGGAAATCTCTAGCCTTGCTTGGCCTTCCTGTTACTTCAGAAATGACAAAAAACAGCTCAGCTTTTCACATTAAAAAAAGTGCTAGTGAACACCCTCCTTAAAATTTTTCAGAATTTCTTCATAAACCACAAAAAAGTGAAAATAAGGCACAAATCCATTTTTTTTGCTGCAGATCATCACTAACTCCCTCTGTTTAATATTTTCCCGTCTTTAATGTAAGAGTGCTGTGATGAAAAATCAATGCACAGTGCATCAGAAATTAAAAACCTGCTTATTTTAAAGTACATTTACACTTCAGGCTTATGTGCTGAAGCGACATGCAGTCTGCCAGAACTGGCTGTAGTTCCAATCTTTACCCACTTAATCACTGTTTGTTGACCTGGACACTGAAAGAAAACAATGAAGTGCATGTGCTAGGAGACACATGGTCCAAAGTTACACTGCAGTTATTTTCTTAGTGTGACTTATTTCTTTATTTCTAGATCAGGGAGGAGATAATTCAAAGCCATTCTCTTGCAATCGGGAGCAGAAGATTGTACACACCATCTCCTATCATTGCTTCTTTAGTTCCCAAAGTTCAGGCGGCTAAATTTACAAAGAACAGGAGAAATGGCAAGTATCCTTTTCTATTGTGAAAAGTTCAAACTAAAACTCTTTCTCTGCTTTGGTAACATTTTGTGTGGAATACTTTATTTTGTTGAAGCCCCGGGGCAGCCAAGGAGCCTGCCCAAGAGCTGCCTTGCTGATTCCACTCATCAGAAAACGACAAGCTCGCTGGAGGATGCCAACAGTATGGGGACCACCAGCATGCTCAGAGTTCACACACATGAGTTCTGGTGGATCCCACGACTCTGGTTTGAGCGATTACTGTGTCCTGTGAGGTGCACCTACCCCACAGGGGATCCTGGAGAATGCTGCCATCTGTTCCAGTGCTTAGCCTTAGTTCCCTTGCAGGCTTTGAAAGAAGCCCCTGGACCCTGCACTGCAGTAGCTGAGAGGCAGGTGTGCAATCTATGGCCTGCTGTAGAGCTTGAAGTCTTCCAGAAGGGCCTAAACAGGCAGCTGAAACTAAATTCACCTTTTTTTTTTTTTTTTGCCACCTGTTTGCTATAAGAATGTAATAATCTTTTAGTTTGTATATCAGTGACACCATTGAAGAAAATACTTGCATGCCTGATGCCCTGAAATACACCTTTTTTTTTTTTTTCCCACCAGGAAAGAGCAAGAGGAGCAACCTGTCGGCACGGCTTACAGACGGTTTGCTCCAGCAGGCAGATTTTGTGATGGTGGTGGTGAGCCTGACACCTCAGACACACAAGCTGATTGGGAAGAGAGAGCTGGAGCTGATGAAACCCACAGCTACTCTCATTAACATCAGCCGAGGTACCACCATCCAGCACCGCTAACGGGCCTGAGGAGACAGCGTGAGCCAGCTCCTGTTGTGTTACAGGTGGCACAGGACAGATCAGGCATGGCGAAAATGCCTCTTTCTCCCCTTCTATTCTGTTTTTCCTCCCAGATCGTCACCTGCAAATGACACTCAGAGACACTTTTATTCCACTCCGGGTGCTGTAATTGACCAAGAGGCGCTGGTGACGGCTCTGCAGAGTTCCCCCCCCGCCCCCCGGAACCACTGCCCAGGTTGCCATCTCTGCCTATTTCTCAGCAAGGGTGCGATGGGTGAGCCCTGCCGGAGGCAGGAGAGAGCCCTGCAGCAGCAGGGCCGGGGTCTGGCATGCCCTGGGGCGGAGGTCTCTGTAAAGTGCCGTGCATACGAATGGGAGGCAGCCCCGATGTTGGGCCTGATAACAGGTCAAAGGGAAGCCAGGAAGCAGCAGGAGGGGCCCAGTGTGCCGAGGGGAGCATTAAACCCCCTCCCTAGAATCACCCTATGAAGCTGCAGCAGCGCTTCCCTTACAAATGGCTTTATCTGAAGGTGCAACTTGCCGTGAATGGGCCATTGCTGCTTGAGTCGTCTTAGACCTGCTGCGCCGCATTGCCCCGAGGTTTCCCTCCCCGCGGGCTTCTTTCCCCCAGCCACGGCTGAAGTGCTGCTACGGAGCTTCTGCAAAAAGGCACCTCCACCACAATGGTGCCTCACGGAGTTAACTGCGCTGGCCGCATTTTGGGCTGTGGGGAGTTTGGTCTTGTCATGTCTTGTGTGCCAGGGCATCACTGTCCATTATGTGAATCGAAACGGTCGCTCAGGCCATTGTGTAAGGTTAATGTGTCAGGAGGGTTTAATCCTCTTCTGACATAGTTGAAATTCCTGCCTAATAGCAAAAGTCTGTTTCTGGACAAAAGAGCACAGTATAAACTGCTAACATGTCCTTTTAATGCCCAAAAATGCACATAGTCAGGTTCTATGGATGGAAGCTGGACTTGTGAAGTTATATTAAAATATTAAAATATCTTTGTATTTAAATACAGTGCAAAAGCCAAAGTGGGACTCCTCTTTATTTGGACGAACAGCAGTCGGTAACTTAAGTATCTCTTTTTACCTTTCTTACAGGGATCATGCATTGTTAAAATTAAAGAACGTCATTATACCGCCTCACCTCGGCATTAAAACACACAAGGCCACCTACATGATAACAGAGGAAGCTGTTGAAAACATACTAGCAGCTCTTAATGGTCTCCCCATACCCAGTGAAGTACTCCCTAGCTGATGTGCAAAACCATGTAACAGCTCTCTTTTTAGTCTTCTCTTTCCCCCCATCAGCTCTAAAGGTTTTTATTCTTATGTCTTCTCTATTAACAGAAACCTATTCCGAGTGGGCACAGAAAGCTCTGGCTTGGTCTCGCACGTCGTTAAAAAACAGCTTTTACATTTTAATTTCCTTGCAAATTGGAGGAATACATGACTTTTAACTTTCAACCATATAGATGCATGCAGGCTTTAAAGTGGCTCTGGGAAACCCAAACTTCTGATTGCCTATGCCCTTCTCGCCAGGCTCCCTAGTGCTAAAGAATATGTCATTTTAGGTTGCATAATTCACTTTGTGCCCATTCTATGAGCTGTCAAAAACAACAAAGTAAGCTACCTGGCTAGAAATATTATTGATTTTCCACATGGAAGTCTCCTGAGCTCCTGAGACACAAAATGCTGAGACAGAAGTCAGTTTTCAGAAATGTACTAAGAATCATTTATTCAAAGCAGACTAGATTTTAGAAGACAATTTAAAGCACTAAGGAAAATTAGTCTTCAAGATGAACATGCTACTATGTGCAGTCTACCTCCAGATTTTCACCTTTGTGCAAATATTTGGAAGACCACTTGGAGCCCTCTAAGCCTCCAGCCCCATTCTGTAAATTAGTGGGAACACAAGTCTGCAAAAACACACACAGCATTAAAATCCAAATCTATGTTTTCCTTTGTATCCCTGCTTCTGGACATTTGCAAGGATAATTACACTTGAAACAGGGAGCTTCACTAATGTAAAGAGGAAAAAATACTTTGACAAATTGCTTTTGTTACTGCAATTATCATGACAGAAAAAATCAGAATCCCATGGCTTTCCTCCACTAGAAATAGCACCTATATTACAATTAATCGTTTAAATTCCGCAGGAAAGGGTCTCTTTAAATAGAAGAATGCTAATCCACCTCACTAAAGCTTTGCAGGAAACAGTTTGCTGTCCTCTCAGTTGTCTTTATTTACTCTATTGTCTTAATACAAGTCCAAAAGACAAATAAACCAATACGCAACTCAAAGTGGCAGCGCTACGCATTTTGTTATGTAGTATGACTTTATGAATAGTATGATTATTTAATCAGTAAAATTTATAGCAAAGTTAGCTGCCATTAAGTGCAGCTGGGATTTTGCCTGAAGTCTCAAGCATCTTTACAGAGCCATTTCCACTCCCTTTTTCTTGCAGAAGATGCTTGCCAAAAGACACTTCCCTTCCACCAGTTTGTCATACAATCATGTTACCAATTCTGGCAGCTGAGGGAAACAAGACCTTGCAGCTTTTCAGGAGCAGCAAGTTAGCCGGCAACAATTTCAAGGCTGTCCCAGGTACCTCCCTGTTCTCTAAGGTGCAGGCGCTCAGCGTGCCTTCCACTGTCACTTGTATAACCTTGACAAAAAGGAGTTTATTCTTTCAAAATAAAAGGCTAAGTGATAAATTAAACGATGAGTTTACAATAAATTAAGTGATAAACGTCTAGATGTGGCGCTTCAGGGCATGCTCTAGTGGCAGAGATTGTAGGTTGTTTGGTTGGACTCGATGATCTTAAAGGTCCTTTCCAACCATGAAGATTCTGTGATTCTGTAAATTACATAACTGAAAACAAAGCGACAAGAAGCTAAAATAGCAGAGAGAAGAAAGAACAACACCTTTTATTAGATCAATATCCTAAAACTGGAGAAAACACACAAGGTCTTGCGCAGGCAAACTTTCTCCAGATGCGAAGCAGCGAACATAAAATCAGATAGAGTACTTCATTTCACTTCTACGTAAAACAATAGAACATGCTTGGCATTTGCTTGGAGTTTTACTTCTGCTTTTGCAGATATTTCAAGAATCTGGGCTGATAATTTACAGAAGCGTTGGACAGGAAGACACACCCCTAGCCAACAGGATACCTGTCAGTCCTTGGAGTGATGGGGTTGGCTCACATACATTGCCTAACGACTCTGCATTCCACAGACTGGAAATCATCACTTGAAGGACAGCCTCCCAAAATGTCTCCAGGAAGCAACTGCCTCTCTTTTCAAATTACATTGCAAAAAGTGACCCTTTGTTTCATGCTTTTCCTTAATCTAGAAATATTTATTGAATAGTATCAAATTAACTGGCATACAGTTAAGGAAACCTTCTTGTGCTTACTAGACACTGTTTCACATTTCTGCTTAGATTGTGCCTGGAAAACACAATACATCCAATCTTAGGATTGCTAAAAATGGATCAAAAAACGCAGCGGACACATGAGCAAAGAGGCGATCCGTTAGAGTTCACCCCATTGATTCAGATTTGTTTGAAACATTTTGATGGGCAAACAGTACGTGATCTGGCACAACGGTGCTGCTGGGAAAGCTGGCCGTACCTAGGGCAAGGAGGTGGTTTAGTGATAACCCTTTATGATGGTTTAGAGTCAGTGAAAACAAGCGCATCGCTTGGGTTACCCTTGCCTGAAACAACAAACTCGTGAATATACATTTCCTGCCTCCACTTTTTTTGTCCTATGAATCCTGGTCACATATAATACTGCTTTGTAACACATAATGTAGACATGGGAAATGTATGTTCGTAACCAGTTTTGTACTTAAGCATCCCACCTGGGAAATGTATTACATTACATTAAACAAAAGTCTTCTAGGCTAACGCAATACTTCAAAAGCCTAATCCTAAGAAACAATTATTATGCAAGCACCTTATTAACGCTGCAGACATCAGCTTGCCCTGCAGTATTACATGGGCACCAATGGCAATTATTTAATAATGGGAATGAAGTTCACGGACTGCGCAATTCTTCTCTCCCCATACCCACAGACATTTATTTCAGGGAACTTTGTCACAATGCTGGCACAGTAGATCCCCTTCCATAGTAGAAGATTAACAGTACACTGCAACACTAAGTAATTCATCTTAACACGCTACACGAAGGTCTATAAGGTACTCTACAAATTACATCTACTTAGAACATCATAGTCCACTGGTGCAACACTCATCTTGTTTTACCTTAATCAGACTTAGCTTACGGTAATCACTGTTTGATTGCTGTCCACACTCTCCTCTGTGACATTCTGTGTCCTGGTAACTCAAACGGCTCTTCAGTCACTCAAATACGAATGACTTTTTCTGTCATATATGTTTCTATACAGATATATCTCCTCCTGAACCATAACTTGAAATTAGATGTTCAAGTTACACAAAAAAAACTTTGAAGTCATCTGATTCTCTCCACATCTAAGCACGTAACACACTCATTTTCTTGACATTTGATATGCATTATGCATGCCCTGGATTTTTGCTTAAAAAAGAGTTAACAGTCCTTTGACTATTATTTTTTTTGGCTCCTCTGACTAATTGCTCCTTCATTTTGTTCATTCAAATTTGTTGATTTGATATAAAAAGGGAAAAACTACCATGTTGTCCTTCCAAAGTTGGGGTTTTTTTTACCTTCACTACTAAAATGTGTTAGACTTCCTTCATGCTCAGCAAGAATGACTTGTGTCTTTGAGAAGAGCTTTACAATGGTCCTTTATCTCAGGTATTGTAAGGTGAGCAGTCAGTTAAAAGATCAACCTTTATGTCTTATCAGCAAACTTGGAAGCAGTTGATGTGGAACAGGGAATGTGTAAGTATTTTAGGGTTTGTTGCTTTTTTTTAAAGAAGAAAATTCAAGTAGGCTTAACTAAGAATTCAGTTAATATGCTGTAACTCCATCTTGCTAGTTAATGAATTTTTGCTTTAAAGTTTAACTGTCTGAACTTGAAATCCATGTAGGCAAATGATACTCAAAAATCATCACCAGGTTAACAAGAACAATTTATGGGTTTGTATAATTATTACAACATTTTATTATACTTTATCTTTTCATTAGTCATTCTTTTGCAAAGCACTACAGCAGTCAGGGGAGACACAGCACTGCGCAATTACTGGGTATTTCGTGGAGTGGATGGAGAGAGGTCTCCGGTGCCTACAGCACCAGTGTTTCCCAGCTCCAGAGCTGTTCCCACCACAGGAGCCAGGCACCTTCTCAAATGCCTGCTGACCACCTGCATGGCAAGGGGGATCACTCCTGCACTGTGAACAGAGTACTGAAGCGATACTTGGCAGCCTCCATCACCAGGGATTTACAGCCCGAGTAATCTTATCAGCAAATTTTTCACACATTTCTCAGCTGGGGTAGGTGCAGGTCTGCCTGCAGTGGAGATACCCAGCTGCAGTGACTGAGCACCTGCACCTGCCCCAGTTGCTTGGCCCTTGAAGAGAGGTTTTGAAGGCATTCTTAGAATCTTTGAGGTTGGAAAAGACTTTCATGCGTGCAATGAGGTACGTCACTGGTGGCTGCCGGCCAGAGACAACTGACCACGTGCAAACTGGAACGTGCTCTGGAACCCTCAGCACAAGAACTGCATGGACCTGTTGGAGCGAGCCCAGAGGAGGACAACGAAGACTAACAGAGGGCTGGAGCACCTCTCCTATGAGGACAGGCTGAGAGAGTTGGGGGTTGTTCAGCCTGGAGAAGAGAAGGCTCCGGGGAGACCTTACAGCGGCATTACAGTACCTGAAGAGGGCCTACGAGAAGCGATAGGACGAGGGGCAATGGTTTTAAACTAGAGCAGGGTAGGTTTAGGTTAGACGTTAGGAAGACATTCTTTACAATGNATCTTTGAGGTTGGAAAAGACTTTCATGCGTGCAATGAGGTACGTCACTGGTGGCTGCCGGCCAGAGACAACTGACCACGTGCAAACTGGAACGTGCTCTGGAACCCTCAGCACAAGAACTGCATGGACCTGTTGGAGCGAGCCCAGAGGANAGACCGGATGACCTTTATGGTACCTTCCAACCCAGCACATTCTATGATTCTAAACAGTGTAATGACCAAAGAGACCCCAGGCCACAGCCGATACCCAAAGACAGCCTGGAAAAAACAGCGTGCTTGACGTTAATGCAAAATCCTGAGTAACAGCACAGAGACACGACGCATTTTTACAAGAATACAACTACTTGTGAGCACCTGTTGCTCTCTCCCGGCTCCCCCGAGCGGTCTG
>VXBH01008169.1:43158-79895 GCA_013400035.1 Rynchops niger
CGCCGTTGCGGCAGCATGTGGGGCGCCCGGGCGGCGGCGGCGGTGCCAGGATGTTGCCGGCCGCTGCACAGCTCCGCCGCCCTGGGCGGCACCAGGAACCTGCTGAAGAAAATGCTCCGTAAAAAGAAGTAGGTGCGGGGCGCCGGGCCTCGCTGCGGGGTGAGGCGGCTGGGGCCGGGCGGGAGGCCGGGCCTCCGCTGGTGTGGGCCGCCTGCGGCCTGGCCAGAGTGCCCCAGGCAGGCGGTACCGTGCCCCGCCGGGCCGTGCCGGTGCCCGGCGGTGCGGTCTGTGGGGGCCGGGCGCGGTTGCGGGAGAGGGGCTGTGGGGCAGGGCCGCCCGCCCCGAGCCGCCCCGCGACCAGCAGCTCTGCTGCCCGTGGGGCTTCGGTAGGGGTGCCTCAGTGCTGCGCCGAGACACACCGGCCGCTAAAGAGGCCGCAGGGCTGCTCTCCCCCGCCTCGGCCCCCCAGTGCAGCACCAGCCGCGGGCGGGAGGCGCCGCTCCCGGCACCGCTGCGGGGCTGGAAACCCGCGTGTTGCGCTGCGCCGGCGGGCGAGCGGCGTGTCCGTCGCAGGGGGAAGCCGTCGTTTCTCTGAGCTGCCGAAAGATAAAAGCTGATTTCCTTTCCTTTCTCCAAAAGAAAGAAGTTTTGGTACGACAGCCCGACCCTGGGGTCTAAAATGGTAAGTGCGAGCTTTTAAGGTGCTGCGCCGGGAGGAACTAGCTTGTGTCTAACTGGGAAAAGCATTTTCCGTGGGAGAAGTAGCAGAATTTTGCGAATGAACGCTAGGGCTCCAGTGGCACTGTGACATGTCAGGACTGCTGTCAAGAGAAGCCACTGGGTTCCCCGTGGCCCTTTCCTCTTCTGTGCTGCGCCAGCACCAACACTCCTGCATGCTCTCGAGGACGTCATGGAGAACTGATCCAGATTAAGACTTCTGTATACCAGCTTAGTTTTACTTTTATGGAGAACAAGTTTTTATGTTTGTTTTGTCAAACAAGCAATGCTTTACTGTTAATACATACTGTATTTTGGAAAACAGAGTTATTGAGCTGTATAACTTGCTACAAAATAATAAAGAAACTAAGAAACCTTGACCATAATACATGAAGGTCAAAGTTTTTGTGAATAGGAATATTCTTTATTGAAACACCTGGTACATAAGAACTATATAAAACCATCACAACTGCAATAAAGGCACTCTAAGAGCATACTTAATAAAGGGCACAAAACTGTATATAATTGCCAAATACAAGTTTGTAACTACTGATTAATGCGTTGGGTTTTGTTGTTTTGTTTTTTAAAGATGTATGAACCAACCAAGTTGGCCTCTGTAATGAAAGATGAGCAGACAAAAACTAGGAAAGAAGATAACATACGCTGCAGAGTCTTGAATGGTCTTATTCGTAAAGCAGTGGCAGAGATGATGACTACCTGTGAAGTTAATCAAGAACTTTATGATCTCAAGCTGGAAATCTGCAAGGCAAGTGCCAAAGCTACAGCTTGTGTTGAGCTGCTCTGACTGCTCCTTGAGGTGGGCATGGCACGCTAAAGGAGCTTCTCTGGGTGTTGTGATGTGTGCAGGAATTTTACTGCATTGCTTCTGTTGTGGCAGAGCACAGCCTTGTACATCAGGAGAGCTTTGCCACTGCTGTACCTGGCTTAGTAGACCTTTGCCACTATAATGCAAATGCAGCTTAGGGCAACTGAATGGTGTTTCTCCTGGTATGACTTATTTTGTTTTGTTACTCAGACATGTACTGTTTGCCTTGCCCTTCCAGAAGGAGGAGCCTGGTCTTACCAACAGAAGTGTACCTTTCCAAGAGTCTTCTTGGTGCAGCTGTGGGAAAGCTGATACCTCCTTGTGTCCCTCAACAGCATTCTTACGCAGGCAGAAGACCTAAGTGGGGTGTGAGCTTAGTTAAAAAAAACGCAAGCTTAACAAAATGGCATTGGCAAGCAAAGTTCCAGAAAGAATTGGAATTCTTAGGTAATTGTGGCTAGCGTTGTCATAATTTGTGGTTTTGAAAGGGATGTTGAAGCTCTGATTCAGGAACTAAGACAGTCTCCACGTTGTTGTTTGTTGTCTGGAGTTTTTTCTTCTACGTTTGCTGTTTTGTTAAGATTAGATGATACCAGTGTTTAGCATAAAAGCTTGATGGACTTAACTTCGTTAGTTAAAAGCATGGGAAAAAAAATGCACCTAAAAGCTGCATCTGTGACAAGGGGTTTGTCATTTATGATCGAAACAGATGTTTTTGACAACTGAATTCATTCTGTGTTCAGGCAAGTGATTAAAATTACATGGGCAAGATGAATCTTTTGTCTCTATGTGTGCAGTATCCTTCATATAGTATTTCTCTCTCCCTACGGCTTTGAGGACTGCTTGTCTAACTCAGATGGTGTGTCTACACATAAAAATACTGGCTGGTGCAGGCAAGCCGCAGCACTTTCAGGAGACACTGCTGTAAATGAAACAATTTAAAACATGAGAGAGGGAAAGAAACAGCCTTCTTCCAAATACAGTCCAGATTTTATTATAACTGCGTAGTGCCTAGTGTTCGTGCTGTACTCGGACATAGCAGAGACTTAGTCCTTATTTACTCTTGAGCTGATTCCGGTCTGCTATCGTTACTTCCGTTATCAAAAGAAATCTTCTAGTAGGCTTTCTGCAATCCATCAGAACTTGTTTTTTTCGGTATCGAAAGTTACAGTCAGTGGTAATGGTATAACGGTAGTACAGATAAGAAACATGCTTCAGGCCTGATAAATTAAACTTTTATTCACTTGATAACATTACTGGAGTTGTCTTTTTCTGCTGACATATGTAGACACCTGTTTGTTTGAAGATGACCTCTGAACTGTGTCTTCCGATGCTTAGTTTTTGCTTTCTTCTCCCTCTTCCTCGGCTCCTTCCTTTGGTTAAGCCGGATAGGTTATTAGAAGTTTGCTGAGTGTACTCTCATAGTGAGAACCTGTAAGACACTGCTAGATGCCGTGAATTATTGTTATAGAAATCTTTCAGAATCTAATTTTTGTTTCAGAAGTTTATTCTTCAGGAAGTTTCGGTCTATCACATGTGTGCTTTGGCCCCTGCACACCATGCGTTTTCAATTGCGTTTAGTTCTGGTTAAAAGGGAGATTAGGCAGTAACTTGCCTAAATAGGAAAAGTCCTTTCAGGTACTGAATGTAAATCTTATTTGGTGCTAAACTCTATCTCTATAGAGGCACCATGTAATTTATTGGTTCTTAAGAGCAGAGATGGGATAAGAGATTCTCCTAAGAATTTACATATCCAGTTTGGGTCACTGTATGCTTATTCGTGAACTAGAGACTTTGTTGTATATGAAGTATGCGTATGTATCATTTTAAAGAAACATTTGTCTTTTTGCAGGTGTCCCTGGCATCAAACTTTTCAGCATGTCGTGTGTACTGGAATCCTGCTGCCACTATGGAGAAAGACAGTTACATTGAAAGTGTACTGCAGAAGAGTGCTCCACGTATACGGTACTGCGATGGGACAAACAACTAGACCACTACATAAATTCATAGCCATGTACTAGTACCATTTATGAAGTATTTCTAACAGTCTATATCTGATTTAGGTTTTTAGATATTTGGAGTCAAAGTATCTCCTGTGATGAGCCTCACAGGGAAGGATGGCTGTGTCAGAGCAGCTGTGTGTTGTCCTGATGAAGCACAGCTGGCTTATTTGGCTTCTGTGTTTTCCTAGGATAGGACTGGGCTGAGCAGAAAGAAAGAGGAGTCTGGATGAAGTTTCTCTTCATTGTACTAGTGATAGTGGGCTGGACATGCTGTGTGTTAACAGTAGGCCAGACTATGATGCTGCACAAGAGGACTGGCAATTACAAGTATCTTCCTACCGATACACTGCGGAATTCTGATCGCTAGCGATAATTTGTACCTCCAGAAGGGGTGACCGATATTATAGAGATTTGTCACAATACTGATAACAAAAAATAAACGTCGGGATGCTACTTTGCATTGTGATGCTTTTGCCCATTTGTGGCAGAGGGTCCAGTGAGTTTTCAGGATATTGTAGAGATTTTTGTCTCTCCCTCTTTCCTTGGCTTACCCTCTGTTATCCAGCCAGTCTGTTGCAGGATCAGGACTTCATACCATGGGAAAGGTGGCGTTGAAGCGTACTTGTAGAGCCATTTCCTTTCCCCCTGTTTCCCTAGGCTGTGTAATTCCTGCTCCAGCACATTGCTCTCTTCTGCTTCCAACAGCTTCCGCTCTTTGGGAAGGAATGTTGCTGGTTGCTAAGAAGACGAGGGGAGCCCTGTCAGTCCTTCCTGCAGCTAGCACATAGGACTAGTTGTCTTGTCCTGCTGTGAGGGCGTTATCCTCAACTGCTCTCACTGCTACAGTGGGGATAAAGGAAGACAAATGAAGTGGTGAAAGACCTGCTCCAGCCTGCGCATATAGGAGACAAATCTAATATGACCAATATTCTGTGGGATCTGCAGCTAGTATTTTTTGTAAGTTACACATTCAGAGTTGGGATTCTTCAGTGATGTGTTGCTTAGCACTAACCTGAATGGATACACATCAGGCTGGAAGTTTTGCAAACCATATCCTTAAATTTGCAGTACTGCTGGAATTAATCTAATGTATTTTATCTGTCCTGGAGGTGCTGTACTGTTACTTATGCTGGTGAATGCTGTATTTTTGCCAGGTATCTTCTGATGAGTCAGCAGATTCTCGGAAATGTACCCCCCATAGTATTTGTAAAAGACAAAGAAGCTGCAGTTGTAAAAGAGGTAATTGTAATCTTTGACTCAATGTACAAATATAATGATATGCAAACATGGTGACTTAGCATACCATAATGCTTAGGAATATGGAGAGGATTGATCATTCAATTGCTCTACCACTCTACATGAAATATCAATCTGTGTCTATACCCTTTCCTCTTCATGTTCCAATGCATTTTAGCAAAGAATCTTGGGTAAGACTGATGCTTATATACAATGTAAAAGAATCCTTGTAGCTATTGCCTTATGAACTTTTTTGGATGCTACTATTAAAACTTCTGAAGTGAAGTTTTCAGAGAAGCTTGTACGCCAGATCATTAGGCCAATAAAGAAAACGTAAAAAATGAAATTACAATTTCAAGAAATAATACAGGGTAGGCAGTTGTCTGTTGCCTGGTGTACGTAATTATTGAAATTAGGTCTGAGGAGCTGTCTTCCACATTTTAAATGTTATGTGGTTTTAAAATTCCATTAAATCTAATTAGTGATTTTTAATTTTTCTTTTTTATCCCAACCTTTTTCCATCTGTGTATTGTTAAAATGTTTCTAGGGAAGTGCAGATCTTTGCGCAGAAGGTGTAAGCTCACTCATCTGACTTCTTTTTTCACTTGTAAAATTATCTTTACTATTTCACGTTTTCTGTCAAGGTGTTGACAGTTTTAATTAGTTGAAATATTGCTAGAATAATGTTTTCTAGGAATTTGCTGTCATTAAGATTGTGAAGTGAGATATCTTAAATAGTGAGATTTCTAGAAGAGAAAGATGACACCAGTGAGTGGAATTTAATGAAGTGTCTCCTCAAGCTGTTGGTGTGAACGGAAAGAACATTAGTTGAAAAGAGCATGTTCATATTTCTGTGCCCTGAAGTCTCTTATTCTTAGATGTGTTACTATTACAACCAATTACTGTAAGTGACTTACGGGCTCATACAGTGTGTATTAGCAGAGCTGGGAGGGATAACAGGAACTTCAGACCATTTAGAAATGCAGTGAACTGCTTGTGTGTGGCCAGAAAAATGATGAGATTGATGCCAATATACCGATCCACAGTGCAAATTTTTTTCACCTGCATTATCACCAACAAAAACCACGAGAACAGAAATGAACTCAACGCTCCTGAAAGCTGTTTCTATTCATTATTATGCTCCCCCTAATCAACACGGAAACTTCTACACAAGAAATAACAAGTGATAACTTTGTCATTACTGTTATTACTCTATTATTAACATACCTAGATGAAGGTACACATATCTGCTCCTGCAGTTCCTGCCTTTCAGGTCTGTTATCGTGGAACCTGTTCCATTAATCGCTGTTTGTCAAACTTTGTTAAATGACCACTTCCTCTCTTTGATGAAGAAACCCCTTAGACTACCTTACCTTCAAGTTCAGTGCACAGGCACCAAGAAAGTTAACCACTTAAGACAAACAAAACCCCTCCTTGTGTAGCTTCTGGCAGTGAACGTACCAGGAGCCACTTAGATGGATGATCTTTTCACATTTTGCAGATCATCAGATTTATGTAACCCACAGATTTGAATAACAGGGCTTGAAGTAATGTAGCTGAACCTGATTTTGAAGTATTGGAAGACAGGGAAGGGCCATCCAATTCAACTCCCGAATAATATGCTGAATTGGAAAGGAAGTAAGGTAAAGAAAAGTAGGAATAAAAATTTCAAATGAGATAAAATTTTCACAATTAGAAACAGTCTCTAAGCACTGAATATACTAGATTTGTAGCTTTTACTGGTTAGGTGCCATGTTAAAAGGGAGCTGGGAACTCAATGTTTACATGTAATCGAAATATAAACTTGCAGAAAGGGGGAAGACATGAAAAAAATCTCAGTGTAAGGATGTTATAAAAAAGGATTTGCAAGACTGAAGTAAGACCAAATAAAACAAAAATTACATGTGTCACGCAATCCCTAGCCAACTGTTCAGAACGTACATAAGGCAAAAAAGCTTTGTAGGAATCCCTGGATCACTTATGCTATTTGACACGAACTACCCCGGCAAGAAGTGTAAGCAGTTCCTGTAAATGGAGGAAAAGGCTATTTTGAAATGGTTTTGCTAAATATTCCAAACATGTAGAAAATAAAGTATTTGATGTTAAATACTTGTCCGTTTCTTCTCTAGGTGTGAGCAAAGTAAATTTAATACAGGACCTTTAATATGTATTGTCTTCATGTGGTTACAGGTTGAGGAATTACTGTCAAGGGCTGATTTTGGACCTCCAGAAGAAGAAGAAGAAATATCTCAAAATGATTCTAGGTGGGTTTTTTTGAATCAGAATTGTACAAGTGTCCGTTTTCACCTCTGTTGGCCAACTTAAATTGGGTATAATTTGACATGACAGGATATTTTAATTAGATGTCTACTTTGTTGTTCTCTCAGAATTGAGCAAATAGTGTTATGAGGAAACAGAAAGTAGAAGAAAGACTTTTTGGAAGACCTTACTTAAAAGGCATCTCAGCTTTTAGAGAGATCAGTTGGGCCCTTTTATTAACAGAAGAGGCTACAGGATAGCTTAGGACAAAACTAACACGTAATCATTCCAGAATTTAAATGTGGAGGACTGCATTTTATTTTGTGGTTTAAGCTTTCTTTACCAAAGCTACCCCCATTTATGAAAATTAAGGGAAAATATTTCTTCTTGTATGTACTCTGGTATACTTTCAAATTTTAGTGCAGACACATTTTCAGAGGCTATTTTGTCATTGGTTCTTGTACGTAGGTACTTTGCTGCAGACCACGAGTCTATTTTTTGTATATAAGTGGACCTCTGTTAAGCAGCGGAGAATGCCTGAATTGTCAGTTGTAACAGCCTAGTGTATACGCTTCCAGAGGCAACTAACCCATCAGGTGATATCACATTCTTAGAAATCAGCTGTGTTTGATGTCTGTACTCTGAGTGATAGTCATCAGACTTGTTACATGCAGACCCAGTACTGGTACTTTACTTTTATGAGAGAAATTTTTTTAGATTTTCTAAGAATTCAAGACTCAATGTGTTTGTGATAATTACATTTTTAAAAATGCTTTGCAGCAGTAATATTTGTTTCTTGCTGGTAATTTTCTCATGAGGATAAAAGCTCTGCAATTACTTTGCCACTCTTTTTCTGGTATAACTTTGGTTTATTACAAAGGAGTTACAAGTTTACTGGCAAATCTCCCTAACTTAACAAAAAAATTAAGTTAATTTAGCATTCTTCTATGAGCGATTTTTTGGTATTGAGGGATAGGGCTGAACAATCTATTGGAACAACAATCTATTGGCATGACTGGATGGATAGATGAGGGGAGGGCGGTATATGTGGTCTACCTTGACTTAAGCAAGGCATTCGACATGGTCTCCCACAGCATCCTCGTAGGGAAGCTTAGGAAGAGTGGGCTAGATGCATGGACAGTAAGGTGGATAGATAACTGGTTGAAAGACAGAGCTCAGAGGGTCGTGATTAGGGGCACAAAGTCTAGTAGGAGGTCAGTGAGAAGTGGTGTTCTCCAGGGGTCAGTAGTGGGCCCAGTCCTGTTCAATATATTCATCAATGACCGGGACAAGGGGATAAAGTGCACCCTCAGCAAGTTTGCCGATGACACAAAGCTGCAGGGGGTGTCTGACAGAGCAGAAGGCTGTGCCGCCACCCAGCGAGAGCTGGACAGGCTGGAGAGCTGGGCGGAGAGAACCGTTGTGAAATTCAAGAAGGGCAAGTGTAGGGTGCTGCCCCTGGGGAGGAATAACCCCAGGTACCAGGAGAGGTTGGGGGCTGAGCTGCTGGAGAGCAGCCGTGTGGGAAGAGAGCTGGGAGTCCTGGTGGAGAAGAGGATGACGCTGAGGCAGCAATGTGCCCTTGTGGCCAAGAAGGCCAATGGCGTGCTGGAGTGCATCCAGAAGAGTGTGGCAAGCAGATGGAGGGAGGTCATCCTCCCCCTCTACCCTGCCCTGGTGAGGCCGCATCTGGAGTAGTGTGTCCAGTTCTGGGCTTCCCGGTTGAAGCAGGACAGGGAACTGCTGGAGAGGGTACAGCAAAGGGCTGCAAAGTTGATGAGGAGACTGGACCACCTCTCTTAGGGAGAAAGGCTGAGGGATTTGGGTCTTCTCAGTCTGGAAAAAAGATGACTGAGGGGGGATCTTTTCCATGCTTGTAAATACTTGAAGGGTGGGTGTCAGGAGTCTGGGGCCAGGCTCTTTTGAATGGTGCCCAGTGAGAGGAGAAGGAGTAACGGGCAGAGACTTGAACCCAGGAAGTTCCACCTAAAGCTGAGGAGGAACTTCTTTCCGTTGAGGGTGTCAGAGCACTGGAAGAGGCTGCCCAGGGAGGTGGTGGAGTCTCCTTTTTCTGGGGACACTCAAAATCCGCCTGGATGTGTTCCTGTGTAAGCTGCTGTAGTTGAACGTGCTTTGGCAGGGGGGTTGGACTAGCTGATCTCCAGAGGTCCCTTCCAATTCTATGATTCTATGATAATGATTTGGTGGACTGGATGCTCTCAAAGCCAACAGCCTTGCAATTGTGTGCTGCAGTCTTTTCGTGGAAATTACTTTTGTGCCTTAACGTTTCACAGGACGGTTCATCAGGTGCAAATAAGAAATAACTTCTTGGGGGAAGTCACTGTTGTGACAGACTTTGCCACAGGGTAACTAATGTCTTCCTCTGTTTGTGTCTTGTGGAAATACTTAAGTCCAGCTTAAGGTGCCGTATGCTGTCATTCATATGTTTGTCTGACGTTTTCGGCACAGGCTGCTGCTTCTCACTTCTTGGAAGACCTGGGAGAACTCTAACTTCCTCGGGGCTGCCAGGTGCAGTGCTCACTCTGTTACCTATGCACACCTTTTCCCAGGAACAAGCAGTTTTATCTGGAATATAGTTGCTTTATTGGCTTCCTCCCATTAAATCTATTGACACGCTGACAGACTTATACACAGCCTGCCCTTGGGCACATGGTACGGTGGTAAGTAGGTGGTACAGTAGGGAGCACAATGTCGAACACAGTGCATTAATAAAGTTGATCTGAGAACTCCAGGTTATTTCTGTGATACTCAAGTTGTCACAATTACCATTGTCCCTTAAAATATACACGGGGAAAAAACTATAACATCTGTTTTCCTTTCCACAGTGAACAGTTCTCTTCAACAACTCAATCTTCAGATTCACCCATGCGGTCTAACCTTTTTGGTATTGATCATGAACTGCTGAATAAGCAGATAATGGACTACAAAAGACTGAAAGTGTCAAGAGATATAGAAAGCACTGCCTGGACAGAAGAGCAGGAGCAGCAGCTTTCTAAGATTAAAAAGAAAATGAAAAAGAAAAAAACAAGGAATCCTCATGATGATGACATTACGCCACAGAAATACTTACTGGACAGATATGAAGCTGATTACTGGAATGATAATACTGAGTTGGTCTCGGACTATGAGCTGGAGGATGAATTACAGGAAGAGGTAAATGAATTGGAGGCGGATGATGACAAAACGCTAAGTCAGACTACTGATAAACGAAAATGAAGTGAAAAAGCCACTCCCTTCAAAATGGAGGCTGCCAATAGCAAAAAAAAAAAAAAAAGACTGCCATAGGTACTGAAAGATTAGTTTGGTACAGACCGTTTACCACATACTCTTTCAGGCTAATAGGTTTGCCACATGTGGGGAGGTTTGCTAGCACAAGGTATGTAAGAAAACCAAAAATGCTATTTGTGACATTCTGTTAAACAGCTTTCAAGCTGCTGCAGTTGTAGGACTTTCAACCAGAAAACAGTTTTGTAATAAGAAAACATACATAGCGCAGCACTGAGTTAAAAATCCTTGCAGTTCTGTTGATTATTTCAAATAAAATTATGGTTTCTGTGTTGAAATGATTATATTTTTTTTTGAGTGATCTGGATAAAAATAATCACAAAGTGATGGCGTCTGTTATTCTAAGGTCAGGAAGGAAGAAGGAAGCAAAATAATGATAGCGGTGTTCAAAGAGCAGCTTTTAGCGCACAAAAACCAGGACAGAGTATCCTCTAGAGGAACTAGTCTAATGGGGGAACTCTTCCCACAAAAAGGTGAATAAAGTTACAACCTTGAAAGAAAATAAATTTATTTATTTTAATACTCAGAAATTTACAGTTGCGCAAGGGGAACTGCAACCAGAAAAGAACGGAGAACTGCTCATCTGTTCAGTAGAACTGGGCAAAGCATTGATCATGACTAAAAAAAAATCTGTTAAAAACTCAAAGGCAGAGAAAAAGCAGCAGGGATGTGTGAGCCAGCACAGGCAGGATGCAGGAAAAACCACAAAACCATGAATGAAATGCAGGGTAAATTTTATTTCCATTACCTCGCCAACCGGGCGATGCCCAAAGCAGCACCAGGGCAGAAGCATGCAAGCAGGAATGTAGGCACCGGTGAGCTCGGTCCATGCTAGAGGATCACTGACCCTGCTGTTTTCACCTGTTTATCGAGGATTCATGCAAGCGTAGTTTACCGTTGTGCTTTGATCTTTCCCACAACAGGGCAGGAATCTCAGGCCTGTTCTCAGGCTGTCTCTGAATCTTGCCACAGGCCTGTGTTACCTACACACGGATGTTCTACTCGTGCAACACACAGGGCCAAACAACAATTAGTATGATATATGTGTTTTTCGACACCTCAGCTGCAAGTCACTCGAGCACATTTACAATCCCTTTTGCCAATCTTCTGTTATTTTCCCACAAGGGAAGAACGCCCTAGTAACCGTTTGAGATTTGGAAATGGGTGGAGAGTCATATAAAAAGCGAGAATAAAGCTTCCTGGCTCAAAGCAAGTCAAAAATAATAGCATAAAGTCAGAAGGGCTGGAGCTTCAAAATAAGTCATAACTAACAAGGTAGTAAAAAGGAATTCTACCAGAAATAAAGAATATTTAATTCCATTAGTTAACGTGGAAATAGAGAAAGACAATGTAAGGAAGGCTGCACTGCAGTATGTTGCTTCAATTTTTCAAAAAGATTTAAAAGACAGGGAGTATAGGCTCTAGAATATAAAAAATAGCCTAAAGGATTTTTAGGTTGAAGAGAGGAGTTCATGTCAGCAGAGAACACTGAAATTCACTGTAGGTAATTTAATAATCCCCTTGAAGCATATTCTGAAGATGGATTGCCTGTAAGAATACAGAGAGGATATGGGCTATGAATGTCCGTAGGATTTTCCCGTAAGCTGTTTAGAGCTTGCACTGAATGAGGCTCAGGATCTCATAAATGCATCACTTTTCTTAGGATATGTGTTGAAGCTGTAGCTCACATTAGTACTTGCTTAACTTGAAGTAGGTGAATACTCCCACAAATTTCAGCGTGCCTTATTCAGGCTTTCCAGGAGTTCTTCCTAAATTCCACGGGACAGACGCACTTTGAAATAAGATGCTTTAGTTCGATTTCCTGTGAGTGAAGGTATTTATCATACCACAAACTGGTCATGTGCAGTATCACTGTCAATCAAAGGTAGCCATGAACTTGTTGCAACTTGTCAACAAAGCTCTTCACTTTTTGAATGAACAACAGGAACCTGTTGGTACTTGATAAATGAATCCGCAGAATATGTGGGACTGTCCTGCCTCTACCTAAAGGTTAAAAGAAAGGAAAAAAACCCCAACACCTAAACAGCCTACATATTAGGCTTTTAAAACAATGAGAACAAAGTTGATTACCTCTGCATCTTGTTTAGCTTGTACATCTATAAACTAGGTTTGCAGTTCATAGATTAGATTTCATCTAAAACCAACCAAAACCATACTCACTGTCAGCCCTAATACTTTTACTCCCTTGTTAAGCAAGTGAGGGTAGTTGACCTCTTCTTGCCACAGCTAATGTCACAGAAACCAGGCTTTGTCCAAGAAAAGAGATGGCCTAGCGCTTACTCAGGGTGTCCAGGGATGGAACAGCCATTCCGAACCTGATGATGAGGAAAACAAAACAAAAGCAACCAGGTTTAGAAGAGATGGAAATCTTAAAAATGACCAGGCGGGACAAGACTGGAAGGAAGAAGCAGCTCAGGGGGTATCTGGAGAATGGCAGCAGAGCAGGTGGGTGGGAGCAGATCTGTCCCCGTTCCCCCCCCATCAGTGTTTTGTCTCAGCCTCCGCTGGCTTCCCAGGGAATCACGGCAGGAAGTTTTCTCTGCTATGCTACCAGTGTAATGGTAACCCCAAGACTTTTATAGCTGTAAAAGACAATAAATGAACGTTAAGCTCTATCTGAGCAATATGAGCTACCATCACTTGCAGAATCCCTTGATTTAGTTTTTATGTATTGTATATATAACCACAGATGGGAAAGGAACCTCTGGGGCTTTCAGACCTGGTTCCCTACCTTTAATGGCAGCCAATTTCTGCAGTCCTGTTAATCCTGGTTAGGAACATGCAGCTGGCAGTAATTGTTATTTAACGTTGGCAGAATCAGACATGCAGCAGAACTTAAGTGATTGGTGCCCTTGTGAGCACGTGCTACACCACTCGTGTGTTTGACTCAATGCGATTAGTCAGTGACAGTTTTAAAAAACACAAGAGCTTTCATTGCTTCCTGTGACTGTTCCCAAACGCTCTGGGACACTGCAAGTGTATTGTTCAGATCTAAGTTTCAGACTCAAAGTAAAGAAATGCTTTAGTTACCCCTCCAATCTGGTTATTCTCCTGAAGACGTGGTCCTCTAAGGTGCTAATTTTGAAGGAGAAATGAGGGCACAAAGTTCCTCTGCTTCTTTTTAGCCAGTCAGTTTGATTTCTTTGGCCACTCTAAGACCTTGCCCGTAAAGTGTTCCGGCGTTTTGTGTCTTTCCAAAACAGAAGTGTTTCTCCAGCAGAGTTGCTGAGGACTGTTGCTGTGCTGCAGAGAGGCTGACGGCGAGAAGTTTACTAAACCTCTCTAAAACGTGTAACTCAAGGAGAGTGACAGTCTCCTTTCTCATGTGAGTCAGAAAAGCCACTGACAAAAATGGCATCATGCCAGGGAATTTAGAAAAACAAGATGCACATCTCTCCAAAATCTTATTTTCTGTCCAACATATTACTTATTTGTTATGAAAGCCAATCTACCCTTAAGCCTTGCTTGCCTATGTAAAGCCAAGAAATGTAGAAAAAAAGCTCAGCAAAGACAAAGAAATTAGTATACTGCCCAATGCTTGGCCGTTTTGTCCTGTATCTAGCTCTGCAAGGGGATAAGAGAAGACAAAATGTTTAGTTTTAAAGATTTCAAAACTCTATAGAATGTGCCCTATCAAACTAGAAGGAAATCTTCATCAACTAGGAATAATGAGTTGCATGCATGTTTTTCTTGCATTCAATCACTGCACATTGCTGCGCTGCACTCATTTGTACTTTAAAATCTGCTGCTGTGAAAGAACCAGTCATTCTCATAAACATCTAGCCAACAAAGCATCGCACTTCAAACTGTAAGAATGAAAACGCAGAAATGTTTGTCTAGTTTTCTGACTTTTTTTGGTAGTATGTTCTTCAGGTCCATCTTACCTGGTGGGCTGTGCTCAGACTTCCTGGAAAACAAATTCTGAAGGAGAACGCTTGTAGTTAATTTCAGTTAATTACTCTCTGGCTCCAAGGAATAGGTAAGGAAAGCAAGAGAGAGAAAACAAAGCCGTGGGAATACGTGTAGTAAAATGGCAGTGCTACAGTTGCGATCTGTGGTGTCTTGTGAAGGAGACAAGTTCCGCAGCTGGGATCCATGGGCTGGTGCAGTTTTCAGCAAGTTACCTGGGACAAGCTGGCATAATTTCAAGTGATGATTATTTTATTCTGCAGGTTCAAGCAATATTTGTAGCTTTTCGTTGAACCCTCTGCAGTTGCAAGCTTTATAAACTTTTTGTTATTGGTGGTGTGTTAGTGGCTTTCCAAATAGAGTAATATTGCACATATGTCTGCTCCCACACTAAAGCCAGAAGTCAGTATTTACTCTCTTTTTAACATGAGGGTTTCAAGGGTGCTAGGTGCTTGCTTCAGTGCTGGACCGAGAAGTCTGCGAGTGTCTCCACTGGTGTGTGTCTTGGGAGAGGGAGGCTTCTCTATTTCTCCTCTTTATTTCTTCAGTGGAAAACTTTGATTCAGGATTTTGCAGCAGTCCACAGCTGTGGTTCACAAGACCTTACTAACTTCATTGACGTCACTAACCTGTAACTGAAAATTGTCACCTGATTCTGAGGAGAGGCTTCAAACAAACAGCGAGGAAGGAGGAGCTGCTACTGCTGGACTCCAGGCAGCGTAATACATCTTGGGCTGCAATCAGACCAAAAAGATTGGTCTAGGAACACAGGTGGCTCCTAGGAATACAGGGTGGCTCCTGACAAAGTAACACCTGCACAAGGGAGCTTGGGTTCTTCTCCTGTTGGCCTGATGACAAGCTGCAATGGCAACCAAAAAATCACAGAACAGCTGGGGTGGGAAGAGACCTCCATGGGCTGTCTAATTCAATCCTCCTGCTTAAAGCAAGTTCAGCTACAGCAGGTTGCCCAGGGCTGTGTCTGGTCGGGCTTCGAAATCTCCAAAGGAGATGGCTCCAAAACCTCCCTCAGCAACTTGTTCCAGTGTTCAACCACCCCCACAGCAGAAAAGTGTTTTCTTTTGTTCTGACAAAATTTCCTGTGTTTCAGTTTCAGCCTGTTGCTTTTTTTGTCACTTGGCAGCACTGAGAAGAGCCGGGCTCTGTCTTCTCTGCACCTCCTACCAGGTGTTTATAAACATTGCCAAAGTCCCCCTGAGACCTCTCTCCTTGAAGCTGAACAATCCTAGCTCTCTCGGTCGCCCATTGTATGAGAGATGCTCTGTCCCCTATACTGTGAACAAGTAATAACACTGAAATAAGCTATCATCTTAATATTAAGCTTATGTTTAAGGAGCCAAGACTTAGTAAACACAGGTGCATTTTCTAGAGCATGGCGTTCCCAAAGAGGAAGCAGGCAATTCAAAGCAAAAATGCTACAATGCAGAAGCACCTAACCCAGCCCTTCACCAAGTCCTGAACGCCAGGGAACACCTGGACAGCTAACAAAAAACCCCATCCACTGAAAACTTACGGCTAGAAAATACCTGGGACTAAAGCAATAAAATACCTATCCAGCATAAATCCCACAGTATGGAAAGAAGATCATATCTCTCATTTGACAGGGCAATGGAAAGAAAGGATCAGCTGTGCTAGAGAAATCTTGTACCTTCTGAAATTCTGAACTGAGCACCGAAGGGAGTGCCTGACGTTTTTGTCCTAGCCTGAGGCTTTTAAACAGGTAGGTATCAATGAGAAAAGTATGCTGAAGATGAGGCAGAGCGAGTGCTGCTCACACAGTGAATCTGCCTTGCCTGAGTCCTTGGCTGGAGACCATGTCGTTTTTCCTGAGCAACAATCAAGCCAGACTTTAATGATTACCCCCAAAACACAAAGGTGGAGGTTGTCAGTTAGCGGACTCCGAATAGCTGCACTGATGGCCGGTTTTTCCAGGGAGGGAGCTGAACTCTCTCAAAATAAACTCTGTGTTTCTTCATCTAACTTTTCACAGTTCATATATCATCAAAGAGCCACCAAAATGCTTACTTCACGTATTTTCTTTCCAGGAACAGAAGGACAACAGATTTGAAGAGCTGACATGCAGACTGGTATGTCCGTTGCTAGCAGTGCGACTTTTGCTTGGTAGATTCCACATGGTTATTATAGCCTATGGAGTGTGTGCCTCCTGAAAGAAATATTGAGTAATTAAATGAATATTTAAAAGCAAAACAGTACGCAGTGATACGCTGAGATACCATCTCCTCATGAAGAAGCATGAGAGCCAAATCATTCATCACTGCCGCCGACTCCTGTCTCGTGGTCTCTGCCACCACGCAGGACCTCAAACACAGGAAAGAAACTTGATAAGAACCCAGGGTGTGAAAGTGGATGGTGGAGCTCAGAGCAGACACAGAAATACAGATGTGCCGGGCTGCAAGGCGCTGCACCAAACACCTGTGTGCCACCACACACATGGGCAAGCCCTGAACAGGAGATCCACCTGGGCTTTCTTACCTTTGCCATCCTCGTCCCCTCCTAGCAGCAGTCACTGCAGGCATCAAGCAGGACTCAACAGCTTCCCAGCAAGTAGGCGCTGGGCCCAAAACACCTGAAACAGAGCAACACCCCTGTACGCCCCTGTAGTGTGTTATGAAGGCTTACAGGACAAATGGGAGTCCTTTTCATCTACCGTCAAAAAGCAATGAGGTTTGCCTCGGAAGAGAGGAAAAACTGCCCAGGACACGGTTTTGTTACAGATGATCTGGGCGGGGGGAAGCAAGGAAGTACCAGAATGTGCACAAGAGCGCTCTCCAGGCTGGATGCCATTATTCACCTTATCTGTACTCGGATTTCCCCCCTGCCTGAGAACTACAACTACCCTGAAGCTCCCCTTTCCTAGGTGGGAATGGGGTCTGGTGTCCGGCTTGCGGGAGCCCCCCCCACCTCTGCTGGTGGAAGGGAGCCAAGGGGGGGCAGCCTGTGGGGCTGCTGCAGAGCTACTGCATCCTGCTAACACAGGCCTTTCTGCAAAACTGAAATCTAAATTTGGCAGTTTAGTCAGTTCAAAGAGTCTTTGCTGAAGAACATGATTCCAGCAGCTGATAAGCAGCAAAACTGTGCATATTTGGTCAATGGAAAGTCAGTTCAAGTGTTTTTCTTCTTGTCACCACTGAAACGTATTGCAAGAAAAGGGGGAAATGTCTTTCAGTCTTTCCTCTCCCAAACTCTCATCTGCTTGCAAAGTTTCCCCTGGAAATTATACTTAAAAAAACCCATAACTTGTATTTTTGGCATTTTGTGACAAAGAACGGCAGAAAAACCTGTGAGGGAGCAGGCTGGGACAAGCTCTATGCACTCACTAGTGTTGGAAGGCTAACAGCAGACAGCCAGGTGCTCTCTGTGTGTCACTCTGATTTGGATGCCTGAACTTTAACTTCCTCATTGGTACCTCTGACTGCTTTGTTTAAGAGCTTGACATTTTGTGCATTTCTATTTCTGTCACAGCAGCAGCGGTCTGTGGGAGTCAACACTTCTGTTAGAATAGAAATGAATGCCTACCGCTTGGCCAGTCCCAGACACTCAGGCTGCCATTTACCCTTTGGTGTATGACTCCTGATAATTGTTTCTCTCTTGTGTTAAGATCTGTGGGATGGAAATCCTTAAAAATCATTATTCTGAGTGCATCCCTTATTGAATTCTTACTTTTTAAGTTGTGTTGATAGGCTGTTTGCTGGCAGATTCATAAGACACTTGTCATGGTAAATAAACAATGCAATTTGCAAGCACAAGTGGTCAAGCTTGCTTCTACTCTTCCCCATGAGTTGTGCCTTTCAGTTTTACGAACTATGCAATCACTTTGGCTTTTGGATCTTTCTAGGGAAGTTTCCAGTATGTTTAAGAGTGGGATGGGATGCTGCAATCCCAGTGAAGGGAGGCGAGATGAGCAGAGGCAGAATGGAGCTGGTCTCTAAAACACCACTGTGTCTGATGATGTTGTGTTCATTTCTGATCTCCAGGTCCTAGCCTTTTTGATATCTGAATATGTGTCATCTCCTGGATGATTCTTAGCTGTAACAAAGTTTTGTTTGATAGTCCCCAAATAACATTGTTTCCCATTTATTTCACATAACTCTGTTTCCTCCCCTTTTTGTTTTTGAGACTACCTTCCCAGCTTACCTGATCTTTACAGATGACTGGCTTTGACGGCATTTATTTTTCTTTTCTCTCCTCAGACAGGTCAGCAATTTCAAGGGAAGCCAGATATTATGAAAGAGTTGAGCATATATGGATGTGCAGTGGAAGAGAAAAAGGAGAATGCACTTCAAACCCCTGCTTTCATTCAGCTGCCATGCAGCCTGTTTGAAAAAATGAAAAAGTTCTCTGAGTAACTGCAGCTCAAAGAGAGTTCACATTGGGTTATCTTGTCCAGGCTTATTGCTGTGGTATAAGATAACAAGTTCAATATCTGTTTAATCTACAGATGCTGTGTTTCAGATCTCTGGCACAGGCAGAAGTTTCGCTATTCCCTGAGGTTGTGCACGGTCCCCTCTGGCATCTGTGGGACCTGCTGCTGCCTCAAGAAGTGAAGCAGTGTGGGATGTGCTTGACTTAGCTGTGACTGCTTTGCAGACTGGAGTTAGATAGAGTAAACACGTCATGAAATTTTACAAGTATGATCTGAAAATGTATGGAAGGACTGGGGAGAGAGTGAGAAAAGAGGTGCCATTTCTTCATTCGATTGTTGTTTCATTTTTTACAGGGGCATGTAGCTGTCAACTAACACATTAAATCAAACTGGTAGAACTTTTTCAAGTGTTTCTAATTTCTCTGTCTGTATTATACCAGTAGACAGTGTATATTTAGAGAACTACGTAGTCATGTGGTATGAGACAAAATTTTTCAGGAGTGTCACCTTTAAATTTTCAGTCAGGACCTTTACAGCATCACAGCTTTTGTTACACAGAACCATAGAATGATTTGGGTCGGAAAGGACCTAGTCCAACCCCCCTGCCATGGGCAGGGACATCTTCCACTAGATCAGGTTGCCCGAAGACCCATCCAACCTGGCCTTGAACACTTCCAATGACGGGGCATCTACAGCTTCTCTGGAAAACCTGTTCCAGTATCTCACCACCCTCACAGGAAAGAATTTCTTCCTGATACCTAATCTAAACTTACTCTCTTTTCATTTAAAACCATTATGCCTGGTCCTATCACAACATTTAATGAACAGTGCAATCACCAGGCACAGTCAATGTGGGTTCACAAAGGGAAAGTCCTGTTTAACTAATTTGATATCCTTCTTTGATAAGGTCACCTGCCTAGTGGATGAAGCAATGCTGGTGGATACAGTTTTTATGGATTTTAGTAAGGCTTTTGATACTGTCCCTCACAGCATCCTTTTGGACAAGTTGTCCAACGGCGAGATGAAGAGGTAGATGGTGCACTGTCTGAAGAGCGGGATGAATGGCAGGGCTCAAAGGGTTGCAGTGAATGGGGCTGCGTCTGGCTGGTGACTCGTCACCAGTGGTGTTTCTCATGGCTCAATCTGAGGGCCAGTTCCGTTCAATATTTTTATCAATGACCTGGATTTATAATAATGCCCTGGCAACCAAGACGGCAAACCTCATCCCGGGGTGCATCACAGAGAGGATGGCAAAACCCCACATCTCTGACTATTTTTCAAAGTGTGACACGGGGCGATGACAAGCATCCTTTTTGCCTTCCAAAACTTGCTCCGCTGCGCTTCTTGGCCAGTGAGGTATGAAAAGCATCCTCGTGCCAGCCCTGCACTTGCACTGCACGCGGGGAGAGATGAAAAGTGGCAGCTCCTGACGGTGCAGCAAGCCTGGAGCCCTTCCAAGCACAGGCTGTTTTGCCCAATCAGGAACCCCTGGGGAAACAGCCAAGGGAAGACGAGAGCTCCCTCCTGCTACAAATTTGCTATGGGAAAGAGAGCCTGGGAGGCAAAGTACAAGTAGTGCCTTGGAGGTGCGAGGGCTGCAGCAGGCAAGAACCCCGCTAAAATGGCCCAGAGGAGCCCTGACAAGGGGCTGTGCTCAATGCTACAGAGGACAAGAAGAATCCCCCAGGGTCACTTTGGGGGCCTGCCCTGGGAGTGTAGAAAGCTTCCTCCCCCTGGATGTGGGGCACAAGGGCCACCTTCGTGGAGCAGGAGCAGCAGGCTCCTAGTCAAAATGGCCCAAAGGAGCCCTGGCAAGAGGCTGTGCTCAATGCTGCAGAGGAAGGCAAAAAAACCCTGGGGGACACTTGCTAGCCCACCGTGGGGAAAAAAAGCCTTCCTCTCTCCCGTTGAGGCCATCTTTGTGGTGCATGAGCAGCAGGCAGTAACCTACCCAAGGTGGAACAGAGGAGCCCTAACAAATGGTCATGCTCAGTGATGCAGAGAAAGGCAAAAACCACCTGGGGATCAATGCCCTAGGGAAAAATTCCTTCCTGACCCCAGAGCTGTCAATCAGCTATTGCCTCTCCTTGTTCGTCGTCTTGTTCATTGGCCGGTTCAGCTGAAACCACGACAACCCCATACAGAATTTCTCTTTCTTGAACCTGAGGGATGAAAAACTTCCACAGCGCTACAGGTGAGTTCTCACCAGGGCTTTGCACAATGCTTGCCTTTCCTATGGAAATATCTTGCCTGACACACAAGAGGGCATTTGCCTGTATCACATTGGTGACTCATAGTCACCCTGTGACCTGCGCATGCCTCCAGGAACATTGTTTCCAGACTGGAGCAGAAACCCTTGGTGCTCCACCTGATGTTGTGTTACTTGTTTCTACAGTGCAATTCATCACACCTGGCTTCTTGATGTGGGGGCTATCCCTTCGGTCAGAGTTTCAGCTGGTATGGAGTACGGGGGCTGTAGAAATAGATGATGAGATATAGCTTTTTCTTGTTCATGGATGCCCCAAAATCCAGAATATGATCTAGACAAGGAAACCTACATGTCTTGAACAATGGACTTCTGCAATCTAAATTTAAAAGGCCTGACCATGAACTTCACCCTTTCATACATTTGATTGAATCAACACCTGAATGGTGGAGCCTGAGATATGCATTAAGGAAGCTTTCATCCACCAGTAGCCTGCTGGAAGTCCACCTCCATGCAGTCACGACCAGCAGATCCATCCCTCCACCAGCCGGCTGGGCAACTGACACACTGGGTGGGTGGGCTTTGAGCAGGAAGATGGTGGTGTCAGTCTAGTCACTTTAGAAATGGGTATCTCCTCCTTAGAAAGGAAATAACCACAGCTGGCAGTAACTGAGCTTCCATTTTGGAAATTTCTGTGGAGAGAGTGACAGACACTGAAAAAGCTCCAAGAGACGAAACACGGGTGGGTCAATGTGACGCAGTTAGTGGCACTGCTGTCTGTGGGATGACCTTTACTCTCCAGGAGTGTGAAGACAGGTCACCAAGTTTTTAAATTAATTCTGCGGGTCTTTAGTGAAGAGGAAGGTTGTGTATCCACATCACGCTGATGTGGATAGGGAGTTGGCTGGCCAGGTGGCCATCTGACACTGAAAGGTAACTTCTTCACTTTAAGAGTCCCCATGAGACTGGAAGATAGTTGCAAAGGACTGAGGATTTTACTTTCTATATGCCCACCTGAAAGCACCTGAGAACGCCGGTATGATGAAATTACTGATGATGTTATTCGGATACAAAGGAACTTCACTGTTTGTTTTTTATAAATTGAGAAAAGAAACTATGAAAAACACTCTTCTAGCACACACTTGGTAATTTGTTTGCAAAACTGGTGCAATTAGTGCAGAAACCTGATGGTGTGTGTCTCTTCAGTTACAGAATCTCAACATTTTGATGCCAGCTCAGTGTGAAGAGACAACAGTCCTTGCATGTGCCCAAACATGGATCTGGTGGATCAGCAGGCAGAGCGAGGCTAGAGATGATTTCTCTTGCCAGGGGCGCCCCCTGTCCAGAGGGCTTTTAGGAAGAAGACAGTGTTTAAGGAGCAAGGATTTCAAATGACATGGAGTTTGTAAGCTAAAACATATGTTTTGAGTTATGCTTTGGGTTACGAACTGGTAGCCACTGCTTTTTCAGACCATGCTTCCCTCTCTCCAAAGGGCCCCACAAGACAAATGCCTGCTGAAGTAGCACATCCTGAAATAAGTCGCTATAGCTGTACTAACTGCATTCATGTACTGGGCGGGGGGGGGAACACAGTACCGGAATGCAATCCTGTAAATTGGGCACTACAATTTCAAAGGCTTGGGAAGGTCCTTGAGTCACTGGTCCTTGTCCAGAGGAGGCAACAAAGCTGATGAAGGGGCTGGAAGGCATGTCCTCTGAGGAGTGGCTGAAGACACTGGGTTTCTCTAGTTTGGAGAGAAGGAGGCTGAGGGGCAACCTCACTGCTCTCTCCAGCTTCCTGGGGAGAGGAAGGGGAGAGGGACGTGCTGATCTCTTCTCCCTTGCATCCAGTACTAGGACACATGGGAACGACTCAAGGGCTACTGATCTCCATTTGGACACTGAGCCATTGACTGCAACTCTTTGGATGCCACCATCCACCCACTTCCTTATCCATCAAATAGTCCATCCATTGAATCTATATCTCTCTAATTTAGAGTCAGGGATGTTGTGTGGGACCATGTCAAAGGCCTTACAGAAGTCAAGGTAGATGGCATGAGATGCTCTTCCCTTGTCCACTGATGCAGTCACTCCATTGCAGAAGGCTACCAGATTAGACAGGCAAACCATCAGATTAGTCAGGCAGTTGTGATGTAGTCATATACTTACTAAAATACAGTCAGTATACTGTAATACAGCTGACTAACTGTCCTAATTGAAGAAAAGTTAGAATAAATATTATGCAGAACATGCAGAATTTGAAGGCCTAACATTCAGGTGGCCAATGTCTGTGTTAAGGTCTTTGACGGTTCATCCTAAATTACAAGACAGCAAAGTTCCTTTAGGTGGAGAATCCAGAGTACATTAATGCAAATAAAGACTTTAATGCATGAGTTTACCTTATGGAGAAGCATATTGATGCAACAATTTGGTCTTCAAAATAGAGTATTCCGTGAAAAGACAATTCAACACTGCTCCTAATATTAATATTCTGAGTATGGTGGCTGGTTAGCTGAAAGTGAGAATTGCAGTAATCTGCGGGATTAGCATGTTAAGTGTTTTACTCTTAAAATTAACTGCTTTTATTGCTATATCTGTCTATTGTTACCTCTTTTTACTGGAAGTATCAGTTCTGTCTGATGAGCTACAGATAAAACTGCTAATGCTCCCCAATAGTTCAATAGTTTTAAAGCACAGCAAGAAATGTTTAACTGAGGCGTGCTGAACTAGCATGCTTGGGTGACTTGGAAGATTGCGAATACAAGTAACTTAAGTTCAGGAAAACCCATGGACTTGCCCTCTCCACTCCTAAATCATTTTGGCTATTTTTTTATTTTACTTTATTTTATTTTATTTTAGGTAGGTGATGATCTGGTAAAGTGATTCCACCAGTTGTTTCTTCTCAGGAACACTAATGACAACTAGGTTTGTATCAGTTGTGTTTAGAAAGGCTCTACACAGCTTTGCTCAAATTATTTCTGTTCTCAAATGGCCATCCCTGCAGCCCTTCTCAAATCTCTCATACACAGATAAAAGCACAAATAACTTTAAATGCCATAGAGCCTTGCCCTGGTTTGTGATTAACTCATTTATGCAAGATACAGGGTGGAAAGAAGGATAGGTCTTCACAGAAAATGAATACACTAACTACATGAATTTTCCCACCTTAACCTTAGCATATCCCTGAGGTCTGCCATTGCTTGGATTGAGACTCTCTAGGTTGGTGGCTGACAACACAAAAACCTTAGAAAAGTGCTTTACAGCTTTTTAGTACACCTATGAGTGGTTGCCGACTCTGAGAAAATACTGCACTGTTGTTCTCTGTACGTGTATCTAGACAGCTCTGTTTGCAGAAGAGCAGACTGGGATTTCACAGCAACAGGATTAGAAAACTCATCCATCCCTTGCTTTTCTTTCTCCTATTCTCCTGCTACTTGCATCCTACCCCTTTCAACCTAACTATACCTGAAGTGGTTGAACTATGAACTGATCACAAAATTAACAACAAAACCAAAAGAAACCGGAGTCCTTGCTGTTTGCAGGGGAATAAAATAAAAAGAGTGAAGTCACAGGTGGTTATGGGACAGAAGGTGAGCAACAGGAGTTCCATAATGAAAGGAATGGACAATCTTGTCTACGTGAGGCAGAATGAGACCCAAGATAATACTGTTTTTGCTTAATGGGGAGTGGGCAGAGGGGGAAACCTGCAACTGCAATCCTAGCGCTGTCCTGCTATAGGGTTAGTTTGGCCCATATTAAATAGACTGTTTAAAATATTAAACCTAACAGGTCTTACGATGAGTGTGTATATGACTAAAATAATGAATGCCATCATGAGACATGCTGTTATTTGTATGTTGCTCTGCACACATCAGTGTATGTACATGTATCTTTAAAAAAAGGAAGTCAATCGCAAGATTGCATTTTAGAAGCCAAATTGCAAAATACTTATTATGAATGTCATTTTAACCATGCAAATTTCTGTAAAATAAACAGAGTAATACTTGCTGTAAGGTGAGCTGCCTCACAGAAGGGACAGGAGCTCTTCTAACCGGAGTCAGTGGTGCACGGACTGTGGGAAGCAGCGACAGGTAGCCTGTCTTCCTGGGAAGTATTTCACTGGATGCAGACTACAGCAACACAAGGAGCCCACAAAAGCCTCAATGTCTGCTCTGTAGCTCATTGTGGTGTATTGGGTACTTGTGTCCTCTTGTGCTTATAAAAACCACCAGAGAAAGGGAAGAAAACCAAAGAAGGCTCCTCCCCACTACTTCCTCCCCCTCCCCCCACCCCTGCAATGGGGACAGTTTTGAACTGATTTGGGAGACTACATTACATTGTCAGTTAAACTCTTGTTTTCCATTTGTTGTTAGTGGTAATGTCCAAACTTCCTACAGGTGCAGGGAAGACTAACTTTAGGTACACAGCAAGCTCTAATTCTTTCCCCACTTTCTATTTGGAAAACTTCATCTATGTTCAGTAACATTCAAATTGTGATAATTGTGTTATACTATTTCTGGGTATCATCTGCTGTCTTTTTTCTTTTACGGTAAGAAGAATTACCAAGTAGGCAATTGTTTTCTGCCCTCCCAAGACTGATAGAAATGAACCTAAGTAATGCTCTCCTAACAGAAAAACATCCCCCTGCCCCCATCACAAGGGAGATTGAAACATGTAGAGTTATGAACCTAAGAAAGACTTTGCCATGCATTGAGAAAAACGCATGGCAAAGTCTTTTGAACTCTGTTGGCCTTGTATATAAATACTCAGTGCTATACAGTATCAACAATTAGACTGGGCCACAAATAAGCATAGCCATCAAGTGATTATAAAATCACTTTATGATCAAATCTTGCAAAAAGTTGTAGAGATTGAAAGACGAATCATTGAAAATGCCTGTTCCCAACAGCACCACTTCAGTTGTTAATTCTGTCTTCCTTAAGTGAATTTCTTGAGCTGTTGAAAGTGAGCACAAAGTTCAGACACAGCCCTCCAAGGGACCTGTTGTTCTGTATCATGTGTTCATTTTTAATTGCAATCAGATTATAAACAAGGACTGCCGACAATTAGGCCAGCCATGGGTCTGTGTGTTCAAGCCTTGGGAACTGCTAAGGATGGGGGTGCCACAACCTTCTTGGGCCAGTTCCAGGGTTGGGATACCTCCATATTAAGAAAATATTTCTTAGTAATCAATCTGAACATCCTGACATGCAACTTGTGGGCATTGTGCTTCATTTTACCAACTGCCACCATTAAGAAGTGTTTGGTCCCGTCATCTTTGTAACTAACCTTGAAGTAGTTCCAAACCACTATTAGATTGTCCATCAGGCTCCTCTTCAGCAGACTGAGCCAACCTAGCCTTCTTGCATCTTGGGCGTACCCTACGCAGCACCACAGATTTGACATCTAGCTTCTCTAAGTAGTTGCTATTTTGCTGTCCCTCACCTTTCCGAACTGTGTCGGTATGCACATAGGTCTGAGAGGAGACTTTGCTTGAGAAGAGCGAGGTTAAAAGACATTGAGTGCTTCAGCCTTTTCCATGTTGTTGACCAATAAGTTGTATGCACCATTCACCAATGGACCCATATTTTCTCTTGACATCCCTGCTGCTAATATATTTACAGAAGTTTTTCTTGTTGAACTATTTATCCCTAAAAAGTTTTATTTCCAGCTTGGCTTTGGCCTTCCCGATTTCATCCAGAATACCCTTGCACTTACACTTTTCCTTTTCTGCCTGCCATTGTTTCCCGTCTTGTGAGCTCTCTTTTTGCCTTCAGTTCAATGGCAAAGCAGGGAGCCCTACCTACCCTGCTTCTTCACTACCCTGAATAAGCAATGTCCACTCCTCCGGAGTCCAAGCCACAGCTCTGCTGCTTACCTCCCTAGCCTTTCTCCAGATCCTCAGTTTGATCACCTGGTGGTCACAGCAACTCAAACTGCTGTCTACAACCACATTTGCCATCAGTTCCTTCACTGTTTTTGAGAAGCAGGTCAAGTAGCGTGTTATCCGGTCAGCTTATCTAGCATTTTAATTCAAAAATTAAGAGTCATGAGTGGAGCCTAGGAAACTCATGGACTGCTTGCACGGTCGTTTTACTGTCGCAGAAGATATCTGAATGATTGAAATTCCACATGAGGGCCAGGGCTTGCAATTGAGAGGCTTTTCATAGTTCTCTATAGCTCATCCACTTCACCCTCTTAGTCACCCAAGCTGTAACAAACTCCACCACACTGTTATTTTCCATTCTGATCTGGAGGCAGAGACTCTCAGCCAGCAGGTCTCCAGCGTCACACTGTAGGTCTGCACAAAGTGCCCTGTTATTCACAGGCATACACATACACATGTATATATCTACGTATGTGTTGAGTGTATGCACTTTGGAACTGATTATTAGTAGCGCTCTAAAGACCTAATTCAAGACAGGATCAAAAATGTTGACCCATTTATTTACACTAAGTTACAAGATATCTGACTAGCAGAGCAAACGTAAAAGCTGTTCTTGGCTCAGCAGATGATTAGTGATACTTATAAGTCAGTATCAACAGATACACTTCCACATAAGAGTTATTCCAGCACGGAAAAGAGTGGGCAATCAGTATTTGTCAGGCTCCATTGGGATCTTTGTTTAGGAAACAATGTTGGAAAGGGAGACAGGCAAGCTGCAAGAGCGCTTACAAAGCTATGCTCTATTTCTCTTTCAAAGGTCTGGGCCTTTTTAAGTACAGCTTCTAAGTAGTTAAAACATTTAAAAATTATTTTCTCAATCTTGATACAGAGTACTTGTGTGCTTTTATTTTTTACGGGCAAGAGCAGACCTCGGTGAAGTCAGGATAAACACTTAGCTGAAGTCTAAAGGTTAATACAGACGAAAAACCAGTCTAACTGCCTGGCCGGTTAGAATAGCATTGCTGCATTGCTGCTGAAAGGTGCTAGCAGAGATGTTTGTTTCTGTGCAGGCTTAAAGCTGGTCAGACCATCCAAATGTGTGCCTGACTGGACACATGTTTGCACTGGACTAATCTCTGAACTGGCTTATGCTAGCAGAGACCAATATGAAAAAACAACACAGTTTATAGCTATAGACAGCCTGCTGGCTTCATGACCCAGCTGACAATGTAAGAAAGATTTCAGATCCACAATGGCATTGTGCATATTGAACTAATTGTGGTAGAAGCCCAAGTCACATGAAAACATTGTTTTCTATTCATAGATTTAATGTCCTTAATTTTGAAGAACTTTTGATACTTAGTTCAACGATGCAACTCTGTCACAAATAACAAGTGGCCCCTCAAAATTTACTTATTTTCCCCAATGGTCAGCTGCAGCCAGGAAACACTTGGTACCCCTAGATGATAATTCCTCCACAGAGCACCCTTCCCTTCCAGCTCCCCATGCAGTTAAGTTAGAAGGGTTTCCTTTCACTGGCTGAATGCCCGGGAGAAGCACATCAGTGGCCATGTATCACAGTTGCAATGATTGGCATCACGGAAGAACTAAGAATGGGTGTAACTCCCACCCATTCCCTGAAATCACCCTTCTGTTTTAAGGTTAAGGTATACGTGAAGAAAGCAATTTCCTTACAAAATGTACGTACAAACACAGGAGGTGCAGAATCTACAGAAACAGTTAAAAGCAAATGAAAAGACAGCTTTGCTATTTCTGTTTCTTCCTTCAGCATCTAAGCTTCCTCCCGTTTTGTGAAGGTGACAGGCTGGTTGCTGCTCACAGCCTTTTGACTGAGAAGCCAGTCAGCAATTTTGCACTCTTAGGTTACCCTTGATGGGAGACGACTGGAATTAGGGATCGCTACTTCTTTTTGTCCTCTAGAAATGGTAACAGTTATTTAGATTCATATCTTCTGCAGTTCTTTGGAGAATTTTTTAATCCTTCCATTAAATTTTTGAGCTTTGTCCTAAATAATGAGGGACTGTCTGGTCCCACTGTGGAAGCACATACCACAAAACTGAGTTTGCTAATAACTGACCAGATAATGCCTGTCTCTCCCCTAAGCAGTTTGTTAGCCCACTGTGGAATAGAATTTCTTGAGCATTATTCAGCTCCTGGTCAAAACTATTTTATATGAACCCTGTATTATATGCAACCACGTCTTTTACAACCACATCTAGAACTAACGCACACAGCACATTTCTGGCTTGAAGACCAGACACAAAAGCAGGGATGGGAGTGTGGGTGCCTGAGAAATATTGTGACATTTCAAAGTGTGTGAGAGAGACCATGCTAAGCACAATGGTTCTGTCAACCAACAGAACAGCCTTCTGTAAATCAAAACAAAGTTTATTGGATAGCTCTACAGAGTCCCCTGCTCGTGGACACTGATCACATCTGGATCCCCTTTTAAGGAGTCCAGTTCTTTCTGGGTTTCTTGTAGGAGCCTAGTCAGCCCAAGGTTTAAAATTCCACCCTGGAGAGAAGTGTCTCATTTTCAGGAGGACACGGACAGAAATTGTGAACTGAAACACCATGTGGTGAGTGAATGTAGGCTCTTTGGACCCTTCTTACCCAACATGCACGCAGGTCAGCACCTGAACTGAGGAACGAGACAGAGGCCACAGTAGGAAGTGGCTGCTGCTGGAGTCAAGTACGGGGGAATGGGATGCAGGGGACACTGTCAGGTCAGCAGGTGTTAGAAGCACAAGTGCTTGCATGCGTATAACAGAGTAGCAGCACTGGTCCAACACAAGAAATAGGAAGCAAGAAAAATGAGGTGAGTGGGAAAGACTTATAGGCACCTGGTCCAGACCATACTCTTCTCTACCTGTGTTGCCTTGCCACAGTCTCACTGAGGGAAAAGGGCTTCAGGTTTGCCCTCCCTTTCTTGTGGTTATGGAAAATGTGTTTATTAAATTATATGTTTTATGCTATGCATGTGGTCCTGGGGATAAACAAGCTTCCCTCAGTGAACTTCACCGGGTCCCATGCAGAGCAAAAGGACATTATCTTCTCAATGGGTTAGTAATTTGCTTGTAGCTTAACTAATCACTAGGGAAATTGCTGACTGACTACATTTACTGTCCAAATAGCTATTAACGACTTTTAACCATGCCAAAGGGAGGTGAGCATTTCCAAAGAGGTGAAGGCTATCATTTTTGTAAGGGAAAAGTATTAAAAGCATTAAAATTACCTCCCCAGCATTATTATATCTCAGTAATCTCTGAGAGGAGGAAGAGATGTGTCTGGACCCTATGAGTCTAAAAATAGCCCGTTCTGCCAATGGAGGAGATGAAACGCAAGAGTCGCAGACCACATGGTTTAGGTAAGAGGCTGGTACGTGGTGTTGTTAGCTGTCTAGAAGGAGAAAAAGAGAGACCTTTCAGATTTCTTCTAAGTGGAGGCAGATAAAGCATGTTTTTCTTTAGTTATGGACTAAAGACTAAGACTTGTGTCTGTGTTGCTTTTCTTACATCTTGCAAATAAATCCTCTGTTTGTTTTAACTGGCTGTAGTAATTTGAAGATGGTACCTTGCGTGCCCTCTCCTTCCAGGAGATAGCAAGCCTTTTCACTGGGAATCTGGACCATGGTGCAGAGCACCGTACCTGAATGACTGATGTGTGGGTCTCTATCTGAGCTAGATGAGCCACTCTGGGAGCAGATAATGCAGAGGTCTGAACGATAAAAAGAAATCTAAAAGTGACCAAAATGAGTTAGGAAAGCTATCTGTCATGTGGAGTGACAGAAAAGCACTCTCTGAACACAACACTCTCCAGGGATTTTATGATAGGCCAAACAAGTATCTCTAGAATGTTTTCCTCTATTGTTGGAAGCACTAAAAGTTAGAGAAGGTGCCTAACCTCTGGTAGATGTCTTTCCTTGTTCAGAAGCTCTGCTACAAAGGATGGCAGCAGTGGAAAACAAGACTCATGTCCCCACGTCCTACATTTTTTGCTTGAGCTTCGTTCACATATTTCCCCCATCACAGACCCTGACAAGGACAAGCCTGTCACAATCCAGCTGTCTGAGCTGAGGGTCAGAGCACAGCCAGAGCAGGGCAGCTCCACAGAGCAAGGGGAGCCAGGAGCTGAGGGGGACAGTGAGGCAGGCAGGCAGGCTCCCCAACAGGACATGGTCTCACAGCACTGGAGCAAGATGACCAGAGCAGGGCTCATGGTGGTAATCACAGGCAGCTGTGCTCCAGTGGTCGCCAGACAGGTCCATAGGGGTGAGGCAGGTCTGAGGTCAAGCCAGAGGAGCAAGTCAGCAAGGTATGATTCCTGGCAGAGATGAGGACCTTATCTTGGTGGCTTCTCCCAGCTCTCCCAGCAGTCAAATCCCGGGTACACACCTGTGCTGCATGAGAGTTGGCCTTCAGTGCAGGCAGCCAAAACCCTCAGGGGAAGGTGAGGGAAGAGGTTCAGAGTCTGTTGGGGCATTCAGGACCCTGACACAAAGATATATGTTTTTGTTTTCCAATCCCTTTTTGCTGTATGCAACATCATCTTTTTTATTTAACAGTAAGTCTTTAGGAAGCCCATCAGAGGCAAGAGGGCTAGTAGGACTTCCACTACAGAAAATACTGCAGCATGAACTTGGAGCTTACTAGGCACAAGAAAATCCAAATAAGAACAAGGTGTTCTGCAAGACCCAGCTGTGAAGAAAGCTGTGAGGGATGTTTTTACCTTATTAGACACTGAAACACAATGATAGAAGATTGTCCATAAGAAAGCATACTTAATTAGTCCATCTAGTTCCAAAAATATTCGATCCTCTTTACTTGCATTATTCTTTCCACTTCTTTCTTCACATTTATATGGGTGTCAAGGGATGTCCAGCTTGGCTGCGATGATCTTGAACTCTTCTCTTCTGCATCTAGCCTTGCATTACATTAAGCCTGGAGTAACATCCATATCGAGTCAAGTTCAAAGTGTCTCTATTCACCACAATGATGCCGATGTCATCATCATGGATTTCACTCCAGATATGCAAGTGCCTCGTATACGATACTGGCTTTGCTTCAATAACCATACTTCCATGTAGAGTCACAAAAAGCAGAACAGTTACAGCCTTCACCAAGGCCCCTGGGACTGCAGGTCTGAACTCAGCAGCTATCCAGTCCACTATGTGATTCTGTCTTCGAACCTTTTGCAACCTATTTGGTGAAGAAATGCTACCTATCTCCATATTTTACACAGAAGACATTAAGCACCCACTCGTCTGATGGAGTGAGGCAAGCACCTTCAGACAGTTGTCATAATTCATGGTGGAACTCAAACCCTCCTGTTTTAAATATGTTTCATTGCTTATCTAGGCTTTTTCTCATCTAGGATATTGATACCTCCTCAACATGAACTTCCCTGACACTAACTGTCTCACTGATGGTTGTTCAAGTAAGTGTACTAGCCACTTTGGGACTGGCAGCTTTGGTACCTACTTGCAAACAAGACTTAGTCGGATTAAGCTTAGAAATAGATCCAGAGTCTGCTAGCTGGATGTGAACTAGCTTCAAGGAGAAGTTCCTAAGCAGCCAGGTAGGATTAGAACTCGACAGATCTGTGAGTAGGCTGAACAAATGACACGTCTGGAGGGCTTTCATATTAGCAGCTCCAAACATATTCCTGGTATTAAAAACATGATCAGAACTAGGCTCCTGACAATCACCCCTATATGCTGTGCTTTGAAGAAATACATGCTTCCTAGTCATCACCATACCACTCTTCCTTTGCTGGCATTGAATCCAATCGAATCTCTTCAGCTGTATTAAGCCCAATTTCTCAACAATCTCACATTTTTCCACCTTTCTTGAACATTTTTTTTTTTTTGTTGGCCATGAATCTACTACTCTCTGTGACCTTTACCAATATTCCTAAGATTCCAGCAGCCTTCATTTGGACCTCTCTAGCCAAAAGATAGGATGTGACCAACTATGAGGATAAGATAACTTTAAGACCTTAATCTTCGTAAGATGGTCTTAGATTATCACCTAAATACGCTTGATGGAAACACTATCTTCAGTGGAACATATCAGAAAGGCTGAGTAGGTTAATAAGAATCTGCATGTATAAATACTTACTTATCACACAAATTACATGTGACATCAAGCACTATAGGAAACTTATTTGCTGATAAAACTTAAACAAGGAGAAAATACAGGTGAGAAAAAGATAGCTCATACTTTGAATATATTCTCCAGTTTAATAAAGCTCAAAATAATGTAGGAATGTTAAAGTTCTAGTAGATTTCGTTAGCCTTATTAGCCCTACTGTGTGAACTGAATATGTACTCCTACAGATTTATTCAGCTCCCTTTGATCTTGGTAGACATAAATCATAGAATCATAGAATAGTTATGGTTGGAAGTGACCTTAAAGATTATCTAGTTCCAACCCCTCTGCCATGGGCAGGGATATCTGCCACTAGACCAGGCTGCTCAAAGCCCCATCCAGCCTGGCCTTGAACACCTCCAGGGATGGGGCATCCACAACTTCCCTGGGCAACCTCTTCCAGTGCCTCACCACCCCCACAGTAAAGAATTTCTTCCTAATATTTAATCTAAATATACCTTCTTTCAGTTTAAAACTGGTACCCCTCATCCTCTACACTCCCTCATAAAGAATTCCTCCCCATCTTTCCTGTAGTCACCCTTTCCTGTACTGGAAAGCCACTAGAAGGTCTCCCCAGAGACTTCCCTTCTCCAGGCTGAACAACCCCAACTCTCTCAGCCTGTCTTCACAGCAAAGCTGCTCCAGCCCTCCGATCCTCTTCATGGCCCTCCCCTGGACTCACTCCAACAGGTCCTTCTTACGCTGGGGGCCCCAGAGCTGGATGCAGTACTCCAGGTGGGATGTCATGAGAGTGGAGCACAGGGGCAGAATCCCCTCCCTCAACCTGCTGACCACACTTCTTTTGATGCAGCCCAGGATGCAGTTGGCTTTCTGGGCTGTGAGCTTGCATTGCCGGCTCATGGTGAGCTTCCCATCCACCAAGACCCCCAAGTCCTTCTCCTCACGGTTGCTCTCAATCCACTCTCTGCCCAGCCTGTATTTGTGCTTGGCATTGTCCTGACCCAGGTGCAGTACCTTGCACATACACCCATGTACTTCCAGAACAACCCAGGTAAAATCAGACCAAACTTGAAGAGATGACTGACATTAAAAAGGCAATGATTTGCAACACCTAATACATTGTTATAAGTGTTTTTTAATTCCTTTTCTAAAAATAGGGAACATCTGAAAAATAAAATATCAGAATTGTGTGTGCAAAATGTTGGCAAAAGAAGTGGTGATTGTTTTTTTCTAACATTTTCTTGTTTGCATTTCCAGACTTGAGAAATTATGAAAAAAAAGACTGAATTGTGTTTCCCAATTAAATTCTCAAAACAGAAATATTTGCACCTACTGAGGAATTGATTTCCTGCATTACTGCGTACATTTCGATTAAAATTTTTTTTTACCAGATATATTTAATCTTTCTAGACATACTTTTTTCAAATTTGGCTAAAGTGCTTCTAATGTAGATGAAACTGAGAATCTGATGATGATATTTGAAATTCAGAAATATCAGATTATTTCTAAAATTAATCTGATTAATTTTGCGTGTGAATGAGTGCCTGAGATACTAATTAGTGGATGGACTTGGAAAGATTCCTCCTTCTTTTCTGGTTACCTTTACTTTTTATTTTATCTGAATTATTAATTCTTTCCTACAACATGACCTGTATATTTAAGATCCATCTTTCTTTTAGTCAAATAAGTCACATAGTTTAATCCTAATTTTAAATCTTTTTTTATAGGTAAAATTGGACTTGAGTGAAAAGTACTTCAGCTCTTAATACATAATTTTGTTTGAACTAAAGAATTCAGGAGTCGTAACTGTAGGGTATTGTTATTCAGGAAGGATGGATTAGCGAAGGTCTCTCGCAGGGAGCAGAAGAGTGGCAGTGGGAGACAGGCGCATGGCTCCTTTGGAAATTCATCCCAGGCCTTCTGTTTCTCCAGAATCATGGCAACACTACAACAATCAATGAAACCCCTTCTTCTGACAAATTAAACATATGGACTCTGCAAAGGGAGAACTTGTAATTTCTGTTTGTTGGGAAGAGATTTTGTAAAGTGATTACATTAATCTTCAAACTTTTAGAATCGTCCAATGAAAGCATTCAACAGGCAGCTTTGAAAGTGATCACTGAGACTGGTATGTGCTGCAGCATACGCTTCAAAAGCAAAGAGAATTTTGTTACCATTACACTAATATAAGTTGATGTAGAAAATGTACTGAAGAGTTGAAGAGAAAATGTATTGCCTGAAATTCCCTGTAAAAAGACAGAGGTCCCCTCCGTCCTCTTGCGCTTCCCTAGAAGAGCCATCTAGGTCAGTACTGGTTTGGAATCTTACTCTAGGACCTGGAAGGCAGCTACAGAAATGAATTCTCCTAACTTTTCTATAGCCTCTGAGGAGGCCCTTCTGCCAACCCAACTGTTGGCTGTACACCTGCAGGTAGGTGCTCTTTGCTCCTGCTGTTCTGCTTGGAGACAGCTAATGGGAAAGAGCTGAAGCTGTGAATCTCACCCACAGGAAGCAGAAGACAGGGCTAAGGCGCTCCCAAGTCACTGTGAGCTGCCAAAGCTCACTCTCGCTGCTGTTGTCACTTCCTCCAGACCTGAACTGTCCAACAGTATACTCAAAAATATTACTTAATCTGTTACTGTTAAATGTTACTTAAAATGTTAAAGGGCTTAACTAACTAAACAAAAAATATGATAGCAAAGCTGCAAGTAATTAAAACACAATCGCCAAATTTCTTGCTGCCTCCTAGTTGGAGAAATACTTGTCTTGAAACACATTTCCAAGGCAAAGGAGGAGTCCCATTGGATTTAGTTGATCGAAGCTATTACTTTTATGCAAGAAAAACTAACTGATCTTTTTAGTCTTCTTTACATTGTGTGTTTCTGACTCCTCTTCACTTTGTTGTCCTCATCCCACTTACTTTATATTTTGAAATTGTTGACTTCATGGGAAAAAATGAATACATAAATCGCTCCTCCCTTTTAACCTTATCCATTTTTCCTCTTCCAAGTCCTTCTCTTAAATTAATTTTGCATGTTGTTATCTTACCTGTTTTTTACAAGGGGGTGTTGAAGTCTAGTCACAGGTTAGCCTTGAACGCGTGCTGGAGGCTAATGGAAGTACTTCTAAGGTGTAGAATTTAATGCTGGTCCCACAATGTGAAAATGTAACCTTGTAACCTCCTTTCCCACAGGAACAGTGCGAACTCCCCCGCATTTAAACAGGACCTGAGTTTGTTGAGCGCACTGCATGGGTTGACAGTTTATATACAGATTTATAAAGACAGACAGCTTATAAACAGGTTTACAACTAAAGTTATTATGTAGGTACATTTAATCTATGTACTTTATAAAGTAGCTGCTGTTTCTCCTCCTGTGATAGAAAACACTGGCTGATTTCAAAAGCCGTCCGGACATGATCCTGGGCAACTGGCTCTAGGTGGCCCTGCTTGAGCAGGTAGGATTGGACCAGGTGGCCTCCAGAGGTCCCTTCACACCTCAACCTGAAATTCTGGAGACATTCCACAGGTTTGCTGCAATGTTCAACCGTGAAAGACCCTTTCACAACTGTATTCCTTTAATCTTAATCTTATGCTTAATCTTTTTAACCTATCCATTGTTTGAAACACTCCGCAATTATTTGGTGATGCTTTGTTGCAACAGAAGTTTAATGTTGATGATTATGTGGGAGCCATTATAGAATTGTAGAATCATAGGATTGGAAGGGACCTCTGGAGATCAGCTAGTCCAACCCCCCTGCCAAAGCACGTTCAACTAGAGCAGCTTGCACAGGAACACGTCCAGGTGGGTTTTGAGTGTCCCCAGACAAGGAGAC
>VXBH01008169.1:89498-164861 GCA_013400035.1 Rynchops niger
GGACCATCAAGGCTGAAGTACTGTTTGTTGGGTGGGGTTTTTTTTGTTGTTTTTTTTTTTTTTTGTTCTCATTAGAACTTACTGTGGAGGGAAGAGTTGTTTAGCAATAAGGACTGAGATATTTTAAACTCTGTTGGGTCATCTGCCAGCTATTTAAGAACAAAGAGATACCTGTGAAGCTCCCAGTGACCTTTTTCAGTGCAGGGTAGTTCTGTTGCGTTCTGTGCCCATTTAAATTTCTTCAATCTCAGTCTAAATTGCTTTTTGCTGTAATGTAGGGAGGAGGTAATAAAGGCCTATACTCCAAAAGCTAAGCCAATGGGGATACCTTATGATGTGCTGGTAGCTGAAGATAAGCAACTGATGCATCCATAGCCCAGCTGCATGAGGAGTGATAAAAGCCTTAGCTGTTGGGGAAGTGCTAGTTCCTTCCTGGTGATATGTTCTAGACGGATGGGCAGCCATGCTGCACAACAAACCTTCGAACAGATGACCCACGGCAGATAAGCTGTCTTTCTATAATCTTGCTGTAGTCATCGTCCTCCTTGGTATGTTGGACTCTTGCTAAAGCAGCTTGCTGGAGGGAGCAGGGTAGGGTATAAATCCAAATTCTGGAGTAGAAGGTGATTAGAGCTACATACACTTCATCAGAGGAGGAGACCTAAAAGCATATGTGTATTAAAAAAAAAATTTGTCCCACTTTGGCATACTTGTCTATCACTGCCATACATCAATTACATTTTCTTTCTACTGCATTAATATTGTAGTAGCTTGTTTTATGCCAAGGTCCCTATCAGTTTACAGCAGCAGAAACTTCTTCAGGAAATTTAGATTTAACTAGCAATCATTTTTGAAGTATGTACATACATGACGACAAACCAGATTATCGAAGAGGCTTTTCATCTTGACATGAACATTCAAAGTGAAAGGTGTTGAGTTCCTCCTTCCTAAATAAGATGATAGTAATTTTCTGAATATAACTTAGTAAAGTTCTGGTGTTCATGCTCTCTTACAAAAAACCCCAGTAAACACAGCGTAGCTGCTATATAGACACAAAGATATCTGAAAGAAAATCTTGGAATTTTGTTTAGATAGGAAAGAAGAAATGTAAAGGTTTCCTCCCAGCCCTTGCCCCCCTCAAATCAGATTCTGTTTCCAAGTGATCCATTGGGAAATACTGATGAGACTAGTTCTTTGGCTTAAGGCTTTTGGGCTTTCATATTTAAGAATACATTTTTTCAGACTTTAGTTTCTGTTTTAATATCGATAAATGCAAGTGCCTGTGTTCAAATATTCATCACTTTTTTGTATTTCTTTTTCAGGAAAAGTGCAAAATGTTTCAAATTCCTGTTCAAAATCTTGATAGTATCAGGAAGGCTCGAAAAAAGGTGAAGGGCATTCTTGTGGATCTTGGGCTTGACAGCTGCAGGGAATTGTTGAAGGTAAAGCATTTGAAATAATGTTAATCAATCTGAAATCTAAACCCTTGAAATATATTTAACTTTTTAGTATGTGTGTGTATATATATACATATATATACACACACTATATATATAGTATGATACTCCTCTGCTATACATCTTTGTGGTGGAGTCTTTACTTGAAGGATTACTCATATGCCAAGAGTGGAATTAAGCATTTTAGTATATAACATTGAAAGAAACTGTTTCTCGACAAGATGTGTTCTAGGTAGTGCTGCATATTCTCTGCTAGTAATGTTTCAGTGAAAGGAAACAGTACAGCTGTAGGAAAAACGGCACAGACTAATGCAATGCTGTTTGTGTACCACGCTGCAACTTTTTTGTGATTCTTTTAAAATCACAAGCAGATGAAGACTTGAGTCTGTTCAAAGGCATCCCATCACATATCAAGGGCAAGCCTCTGAAGTATATACAAATTGTCAGTATTTCTGAAAACGGACAAGCACTTTAGACCCAGTAGTCTTGTTGCAGACCTTTGAATTGGGAAATATACCAAAACTGGGAAAAATATCAAATTTGGCTTACTGAGTTGTAATTGAGTTCTGGATCTTAAAAAGTATGTGCAAGTGTACTGACGTGATCAAGATGAACCTAGTACCATTGTTGCCCCTTTCAGGAGAAAGTATTGTGCAACAAGCAGGAGGAATTCACACCATCAGATCGGCAAGCCTAATACCAGAAAAAGTGCCAACACAGTAATACAACTCGGTGACTAAACAGTAGTGTATTTCAACCAACTGGCGTGCAGGCTTTTTTGCTGTTTAGTATGTTCATGACTTCACATTGACAGTAGTTAAGAGTCTGGATTAATTCTGTATGATGGTACTAAAGTAAGATAACTTTCAGTAGGGGTGCTATGGTGTCTTTTGTGATGTATTTTCTGAAAGTCTTAAGTAAACAGTTTGGAAAAAAATGCTTAAGATGTACATGCATAACTAATTATGGAACATTCTTGGTTATTGCAGTTGAACAATGTTTGATATATCTAAATGTAAGAGCTCAGGGAAAAGAGTGTTTGTCTAGTAATTTCCATTTTCATACTGTTTTTATTGTGTTACATATTGTTTTGTGATTAAACCTTTTAAGTCAGAAGCTGTTCTGTCTTCACCCTTTGAAGTAGAAATGTTCTGATGATGCTAGTTTTTTTGCTATGAAGTTGATTGCGGTCTAACTTTTTGATTGCAGTTTGGGGTTTAATGGTGAATGAGGAATAAGGTGTTTTGTGTGTTTGGTTATTTTTTGGGGGGGTGGTGGCGGTGTCTGTTTGATTGGTTTTGTTTCATTTTTAATAAATGGTGGTGGTGGCGAACCCAGTGAACATTTCCATTCTGGAAGAAGCTCTGTGAGGTATGGGCCAAAAAGATACCATTTTATTATTTTTGTAAATAATTCTCCTTCAACCAAGTTCATAATTTCAGTTTGTTTTTTCCAGGTAATCTGGGACTGGTTTCTTCTTGCTTTAGCAGCAAGAAGAATGGTTTTTAGACCTTGATTTGTACTTGGCTCATATGATGATGGTATTTCTTTTTGGTAGAATAAGGTGTGTGGTGTCCTAATAGGTGAGAAGTAGCTTAAGTTTGGGTTTTTTTCCCCTTCAAATGCTAAGATTGATCTCTGTACATTGTCCTTGTGAGGAGGCTGGACAATTTAGGAAAATGTATGAAATGATATGATACAAACTTGACGTGCTGTCTGGTCTTAAAATTGGCCTTGAATTGTTCTAATAAGGCATCATATTAGATGCCTCACAAACAGTAGTTTGTGAGGAAAGCGAAGGAATTTCACATACAACTAGTATCTCTTTGTAGCTTGGAGAACAAATGGATTAGTTTTTAGGCTAAATGTTCTTAATTGATCTCTGCTAGGTAGAAAACATGAGCCTTTTGTGCAAGATTACTAGTTTGATTCTTGAAGTAGTACTTTTTAAGTATGCGGTAATGTCAGGCTTTCCTTTAGTAAACTATTTCAGCTTCTTTAACGTATTGTGATCTTTAAACTCTGTGCATTTTATCTTTTTGTTCTGGAAGACAGTGGTGGTGAAACAGTGGGGAGAACAATTCTTAGTTTTAAAATGTTTTACTTAGAAATGCCCACCATGCATCAGGATTAATAGGTGAATATTTCTCTGTAGGAAACAGCTGTTTCAGCAAATTAATCTAGACTTACTATCACACACATTTGGCATGTGGGAATTTGGTGTTCAAGCCTAGGTGCCTCTCTTAGTGGGGAGTACTCAAACCGAAAGCAGAACATGTTTGAGGTAGGTCATAACCGTCAAGAAAACTTTTTTTTAATGATGTGTAATTTCCTCTATAGTGTGTTTGGCTGAAGAATTGTTAGTAAATCTTGAATCTCCTTGTTTTCTCTACCAAAAAGTATTTTTTCTTTAAGAAAAGCATTGCGTTCTCTAAGGCTGTGGGATTTTTCTTGTTTCCATGCAAGGGTTCTTTCTAAGGTGTTTTTTTTTAAGAAGGTTTGACTGAAGGGCACATAGATGAATCATTCAGTGAGTAGATGTTGGTTAGAATGGAAGGGGTTTGTTTATTATGGCTTTGAGCTCTTTGGGATTCTCCTTGGGGAAATTTGAAGGTTGAAAAAGCTAGAAAGCTTGTTGCAAACTTAGCTACGTTTTTCTAAATTCTTGAATAACTCAATTCAAATTATCACTGGCCTGACCTTCTGGTTCAATACAATCTGTTACGTACATAGGGATGCTCACATTTTCACGGTGTGTACGGGACCCTAATGCAGACAGAGCCTGCATTAAGTAGGCTTGTGTATTTGTTTGACTACTAGAGGCTTTGTTTCTTTCTGTTGCTGAGTATATCCTGTGTTGCTTGTAAATTTCATGTAAATATTGCATTGTTTTTTTGACCACAAACTTTAGATTTATGAATCTCACTTCTCTTGATCATTTAATAGTAAATTGTCTTTATTACCTGCTTCTGCTGTTCCAGTGGGGTTTGATGGAGAGGTGAAAACATCTCACCATCTCTAAGCATTTTGCAGAATTTTGAGCGAAGAAGGGTTTGTGAAAGGGAAGGAGAATGCGAGGGGAGAAGCAAAGCTAGTTTTCTGGGGGTTAGGCCTGGATTTGTAGCCTGTGTTTCATTTAAGACACTCTGTTGAGGCTAGCCTAGGGTCTTCAGAAATGCCTAGCAAAGACGAGTCTAATTATTTTTTTCATTAAGTTTGTGTTTGGATATGTGTAGGCCTCAGAAAATTAGAGAGGAACTTAAGATTTTTAGAGTAGTAGCTGGCTTTGGCTTGAGGAACATAAGCTGCTCTGATGTGATTGATTAGAAAAATGCTATAAGGAAAGTTTTTTATCCTGATGTGACTGTTCCAGACATGATAATATTGTTGCTTTTACAGCTTGGGGGAAAATACCGCTGCTCTTAAAAATAAACTTCTGTGAATATCTTAGTTTTTTTCCAAGTTAAAAGTGTAGCAATGTTATGAAGATTTAATACTGTTGCAAAGTAAACTGTAGTGGTAAGTTAATAAATGGAAGTAAATAGTGAAATATTACAGATTTAGGAGGAGGAAGGTAAAAGGAGAAAATATCTTCCAGTGTTCACTGTGAATTTGTCTAGAAGCAGTGAAGTTAAAGTGTAAATATTTTCACTCTTATTTTCAGTAACTTTTAAGTGTTAATAATTCTTAACTATATTACAAGGCAGTCACATGAACAAGTGTTTGAGGTAAAATCAGTCAAAGGAGGGTCAAAGAAGTAATTTCTTTGAACTGAGTTTTGAGACCTCTATCTGAATACTGTATGGATTTTTTCCATTCGTCCTCTGTCTGTGTAGTTTTTGCTTTTTTCCTTGCTCTTTATTGAGACTATTTTTGTGTTCAGAACAGACTGCAAAAGCAGATTATTGCTTTCTTTTTTCTTTTAGAATCTTAAAAGTTTTGACCCGGGTGAAAAACACTTTTGTAATACCTCATGGAGTGATGTCTCTCCTTGGGAGTCTGTGGGCAAAAGGAAGGTATGTATATTTGTGTTAGAAATTCTGGGTAGACGTGCATGTGGAGTCACTGAACTTTATCACTTTCAGAAGTCCTGGAAAAGTTAAAATACACCTTTTTATGGTTAAAAGAAAAAAAAAACTTTTAACATTTATTTTCTAAGTACTATTAGTCAGGGAATAATTTTTCACTTCCTCCGTGTTCTTCCCTGCAATGTACCTGACTATCAGGTTATAAGGACGTTTGCTGTCTCTAAGGATACAACCTTGAACATAATCATTTGAGATGTCACACTAATGTTCTGCCTTTTTAGCCTTATCTGATATGTAGTATTAACGTGCCTTTTTTTCATTGGAAGGGTGAAAATGTGATTGCACAGACATGAGTGGGTTAAACTGAAATTATCATTAGTGGCTTGGGATAGGGCTGCAGTGGAAAACATATTTCAGTTAGTGTAGTGAAGCAGCTTTTAGTTCTATATAGCTGTAATCTTGTGTGAAGCTAGAATCTACAAGAAAGGCAGGGTTGAGATGAACAAGCCAAAGGACTTCTGTATCTTTCTATTCTAGCAACTTTCTAAGATACTATGTAGAGCATAGGAGTATATCCAGAAGAAAAAGTAGTCTTTTCTCAGTCTTGCTGAAGAGACTTAGGGTTTCTGATTGCTTCCATGAAGAAGGCATGTCAACAGTGTGTAATGGTTTAGAATAGTGTGGTGGTGGTTTGTCAGGAATTTTTTTTTTTTAACTGCCTTTACCATCTTTAAACTGAGGCTATCAAGTAGACTTTTCCTGAACTTAGGTTCACACATAAGACTGGAGGTTCATCTGTTCAAATGAATTTGTGGATGAAAGAGTCAAATGTGACTTGTTACACTTATGTCTGTAGAGACAGATTGCATCTAGCCTCTTAGCACCACTTCAGATAAGGCTTACAGTTGCCTTCAGTCAAGACTGCCTTTAGTTTAGGTGAAGGGAATAAATCCTGTTAATTGTTATGATGGTATCTGGGGTTTTTTTCCCCTCTCCTTTTTATATCTTCTTTATGCACATGGAAAACTTCTCCTTTTACCAGGTCTCCTGGCTCCAATCAGCATGTTATCTGAGCTTCAGCCTTGCTGATTTTGTCTTTTTTGCCTTTTCTTCCACCTTCTGACTAGAAGAAATTCAGTGTTGAGAGATCTTCTGTGCTAGATGAGCAGGGGAGGTTAACACATCCTCCCCAGACATGAAAGAGGAAAGCGGGGGACAAAGACAGAGCAAGCGAAGCCTCCTGTCTAAAACTCTTAAGATGAAGGTGTTTTGGTTTTTTTTTTTTTTTGGTCTTCCTTCCACAGTCCTTTAGGAAAAATGATTATCCATTTCAGTAAAAATGGAAAAGAACAAAAAAACCCATACAATAGAAAGGGAATCTTCTTTCATCCCTATTCTCTAGAGAGAGACCAGGCAGAGAGACTTGATCCCTTATCAAAAGGGAGAAATACAGATCTTGACTCAGCTACTCAGCGTGGCCAATAGTATGTGGTCTATATCTGTCTAAAAATAAGATTGGAATCTGATCCCATGAACTTAAGTGTAGAGTTTGTAATGTGTTGCTGTGGCACAGATTTGCCAAGCTCTGTCTTTTGGATACTAAACTTTTCTTTAAACAGCCATGGTTCCTTGTTATATATCATTCACATATCTTGGCGTTATGCTGTCTAGGTTTGGGAGAAAAGTAGTTGGTCCTTCAGGATGCTCTATTCCAAAGTCGTTGCCATAAGGGGAAAACAAGTTGTTTGAGCTACCTTGGAAACTCAGTAGGCTGGAGGAGATGTCTGTTTAGATGAGTTGGTGGTTTCTACCATCAGTACTATTTTTAGGGAGACATTAATAATTCTGGAAGAACTTTGGGTTTTGGAGGCTATGTTTTTTGTGTGTCGTTCTGTTCACCTCTACATGAGACTAAAGAATGGAAAGTGTTACTGCGTCCTACGGTATGTTCTTTGGAGTGGGAGTAATCGAATTTTCCTAAAAAGCCTCTAATCAGCCTTTTTGGATTCCATTTGTACATTTTAGGGTTGTGTTGGTCAGTCTCCATGACAGTTCATTTTTCCCAAGTGGCTTAGAATTCCAATTTTGTCAAATCTTCTATAAAACTGAGATGCCATTAGTAGACTGCAGTAGCACATGCAAGCATAGATAGCAGCTTAGATGCATATGCAAGGAGAACATGGTGACAAAATGATTTTTGGAGGTGTCTGTGTGGAAGTGCTCTGTTTCGTACAGAAAACATCAAAGTAGCAGACTTCCATATACTTCTTCTATTCTGCTGAACAGATTTTTAGGGATTTTTAAAATTATTGTTGGGGTTTTTTGAGCGTAGTGGGACTTAGGATTCGTCCGCATTTGTTACATCGTAAAGTACAGAACTTTTTTTTTTCCTATCGCTGAAGTCTCATAATTTTTACCTCCATCAAAAGATAAATGATCGAAGAAGGTGTAGAACATTATTTCCCCTAGACTTGCCAGTATGCAGGTAGTGGGTCATTTTCTTAGTGGTGTACTGCAATGCTTGTTCGTATAAGAGGCAAAAACATCATTACTATAGATGTGGTCCCAGTGCTGAATTAATTCACTATTCCAAAGTGGAGCGTTCTCACTGCACCTAACAACAATTGTTCAGACTTGGCAGCAAGGAAATACTGGCAGTCTATTATATTATGGTGTAAGCTTATGGGGACAGAAAGACCCAAACCAGAAATGGGGGGAAGTAAAGAGTGTATGGGCCCCGTATTTAAAAGCATGTAAGCTTTTCTAAGGCTCAGACACCCAATTAAAATGAGCAGTCACCTGACTCCTTCAGAAGTAAGGCTAGTGAGGTGCAGCTTTTAATAATGTTCTGTATGCTTCACTAGTTCAGTAGTGTCACTGGCCCTTCTCTACTCAGTATACCTTTGAAAGTAGGATTGAAGATTCTTCTGATTTGCTCTGGTGCTGTTTACTAGCAGCTGAGACCGGACACCTGGAGAGTATAAGTAGGGGATAATTCACTGATACATTCACAGTGTACTCATCAGCTGCCTTAGCTAGCCAGTGGCTTTATCTGACCCAGTCTTTTGAATTTAGAGGTTAGATTTTGTTATCAGGAGATTCTTCCGGTATTTCTGATAGATGGCATCTTAATGGCTATATGAAATGACAAAAAATAACTGCAAATTTTTGCTACACATCTTCATAATGTGTCTGTGACATGTATGTGGGTGATCTAGCTAGGCGGGATGCCTACATAGTGGTGGAACAGCTTGTGCCCTTTGGATGGTGTTTTGTAAGGGGCAGAAGTCAGTAAGGTGAAAAACACATCTGAAGGAGCAGACAAGTTCCCCTAGATGTTTAAGAGTGCAGACTTGTCACCTGGATGTTGTTGTGACTAATTCTCTAGGGTATGGCGGTAGCTAGGGTTAACTTTCTAGGAAGTTGGTAAGAAAAAATGGTTGATAAGGCTACCAGTTTTTTGGAAAGAAAAATAATGTTTGTATGGATACAAAAAGTAATGCTGCAAGTGACATGTAATTCAGGAAGCTAAACCACTGTTTAGTAGAATTTAGGTTTATTTTTATACAGTTAAAATATTTTTCTGAGAAGAATCTATCTAGTTCATAATGAGTGTGCTAGAGGACACTTCTTAACAAAATCACTGTGATGGGATGTCCGGTATGTTGAGATAATAAGAAGAGGTCATTGCTGCTTTATCATAACAGGGGTTTTTATTCCTTTCTGTTATCAATCTGTCTCCAAAAGAATGTTCTTATGTTAGTCTTTCATGGCTTTACTGGGAGAGGTACTTTTGGAGAGCTTTCAGTGAAGGGTGGAGTATTGAAATACACACCAAAAAAAACCCCCAGACTCCACCCCTTCTCTCTTCTGTCTTTTTCTTCAGTAGATAGGTGGTGGCCCTGAACTAAATAAAGCTTTTAAATTGTCATATTAAAAGGGCTGCTATTCCTAATTGCTGCGGCTTCACCTCCTACATACAGTGGCATACAAATTTTTCTTAGCTTGTTCTGTGATTCACATCTTTATAAACAGCCTTCAGAATTGCTTTGTGTGACCTGGAGTAGAACTGAACTCACTTAAGGCTTAATAAATTATAGAGAAGCAAAAAGGGCACACATGTTTCTCCTTTTAAGTATTTCATCTTTAAGCCTGCTTTCAAAAACAGATCTCCATGAAACTGAGAAGATACATGGCTATACATCCAATGAAGGCGTTTTTGACAGGTGATAGTGCAGACTTACTTTCAAACAGATAACAGGGATTTAGGAACTGGCAGTTTCTAAGTGGATGTTTTTGTTTTGTTTGCAGAGATACAGAACAAAGCCGTACTGCTGTAGCTTATGCAAGTTCTCGTCAAAATTGCTTACTTCATTCAAGAATCACTTGCACCGTTACCATGAGGATGAAATGGACCAAGAGCTGGTGGTTCCTTGCCCAAAATGTGCATTTGCTTCTGATCCCAAAATAGTGGGAAAACATATCCGGATGTTTCATTCATCTAATAAAAGAATACAGAACTATACAGTCAGCATTTTGGATGGCATGAAACAATTCAGGAGTGACATCATAAACTTTACATGTCTAAAATGTCGCTTTACAGACACATTGTATTACAATATGAAGAAACATGTGCTGATGAACCATTTTCAAAACTTAATAAGTACATATTTTGGCCAGAAACCTGATGAAAGTAAAGAGAATTCCATTGAGCACTACTGTAAAAAATGTAATGCTTCTGCAAACAGCCAAGATTCTTTAATGTATCATGTCTTGACAGCTGAAACACACCGAGACCTGGAGAACAAACTTCGGTCGGTGATTTCAGAACATATTAAGAAACCAGGACTTGTGAAACAAATGCATATTGCTCCAAAGCCTCCCCAGGGCGTGGCAGTGGCTACTCCATCTGCAGGACCCGCTGCTGCCCCAGCAGGTTCCGTCACAGCTCCAGCTTGCATCCAGCTTGCATTTCCACAGAATAATCAGAACCAGAGTGTGGTGCAGCCAAAAGCAGTTCAAAATACAGTCAGATCACTGACTGTTCCAAGTGCCTCTGGTAGCCTGCCACATACAACTTCTGCTCCGGTTGCTACCCCATCGCATGTTACTCTTGTATCTAGTAATCTTTCTGTAGGTCAGAATAACGTTAATATTCAGCCATCACCTTCCCAGCCTATCATTGTTTCCCATAGGCTCCCCCTTAATCAGCCTGTGAGAGCTGGAGCTATTCCTCTTAATCATTCTGTTGGGACTGTAAATAGAACTTTGGCCCCTGCAGTTCTTCCCCTTAATCAACCTGTCAGGCATGGGCTCTTTCCTGTTAATCAGCCCATTGGTACTATAAACGGTCCAGTTGCAGCTGGAATGCTACCTGTTACTCAACCTGTCAGCCCTGTGAATGGACCCGTTGCACCAGGAGTTCTCTCTGTCAACCAGTCTCTTGGGAATGTGAATACACCCATTGGTCCTAGGGTCCTTCCTGTGGCGCAGACAGTTGCGTCAGGTGTTCTCCAGCTTAACCAGCCTGTTGCTTCTGGGGTTGTTCCTGTCAGACAGCCTGTCAGACCTGGGTTTCTTCAGCTTAATCAACCTGTTGCCCCAGCAGTTATCCCGGTAAATCAGCCCGTTCAACCTGCCGTTTCTCAAAACACAACTTTTTTGACTGCAGGTTCTATACTTAGGCAGTTGATTCCAACTGGCAAGCAGGTTAATGGGATACCGACGTACACGCTTGCCCCAGTTTCAGTTACTTTGCCAGTACCTCCTGGTGGTGGAGTAGCAACTGTTACGCCACCACAAGTGCCCATCCAACTAATGCAGTCTGGGACAGTAACTCAGTTGTCCCAGCCACCGGCTGGTGCACCCTCTCCTCCAGTGGTTTTAACATCTCAGAATGTATCGTTACAAGCCTCCCCGCCTGGCCCTGAAACAAGTCAGGCTATCAGACAGGCTAAGCAGTGGAAGACTTGCCCTGTTTGCAATGAGCTTTTCCCATCAAATGTCTACCAGGTGCACATGGAGGTGGCCCACAAACATGGTGAAGTAAAAATGGAGGAAACCCTGGAGCCTGACAAACTTGCAGCTTGTGCACCCTTTCTAAGGTGGATGACAGAAAAGACAGTCCGGTGTTTCTCTTGTAAATGTTTTCTCTGTGAGGAAGAGCTCATGAAACATCTCTTGATGCATGGCTTAGCTTGCTTGTTTTGCACAGTTACTTTCCATGACTTAAAAAGCCTCGTGGAGCACAACAAAACTACACACAATGGGAAAAAGCAGTTACATGCAGATTATAGCAACAGAGGATTTCAACTAGGTAATGATGCTCAGGGTGACCTTGTATTTCCACACTTTGATTTCAGTACAGTGTTACCAAAAGAAGACATTGGTGAAAGAGAAGTACATTTGGCAGTACTTGCTGGACTAAATTCAAGGACGCTTGTACCCGTTTACATCAAAGTGAAACCTCAGACAGCAGAAGCGAACAGTAGATGCAACAAAAAAGTCTTAACCTGTCCCTTTTGCTTTGGTACGTTTGTTAGTAAAGAAACCTATGAAATGCATTTGAAAGAGCGGCATCATATAATGCCAACTGTTCATACAATTTTAAAGTCTCCTGCTTTCAAGTGCATCCACTGTTGTGGTGTGTACACTGGAAACATGACTCTGACAGCTATTGCTGTACACTTGCTCCGTTGTAGAAGTGCTCCCAAAGACAGCAACTCAAGTGTGAAGATGCAGCTTGAGTGTACTGAGAAGAAAGAGCTACTGTTTGTGAATGGTGAAAAGCATGATTCTGTGATCCTGAAAAGAAAGCAGTCGGATTCCTGCTTTGTTGCAGAACACCAAAGGAATACGGAACAGCAGCCTCTGAGCTTAAGTACTGGCATAGCTCTGTCTCCAGAAAAAGACGTGAATTCAGGGGTAGTGCCTTTCAAACGACAAAAGATTAATAGTAGGACTGAGATGAAGAAGCTTCCTTCTAGTGAGGATCTTCGCATTCTAGCCGTAGATCCTAAACAGTATGATTACAATTCGTATGAGGCTCAAAACCAATTTTTGACAGACTACTTTCACGAGAGGCCATATCCTTCTAAAAAAGAGATGGAATTACTTTCCGCGCTGCTATATGCGTGGAAAATTGATGTTGCATCATTCTTTGGAAAAAGGAGGAATATATGCCTAAAAGCGATAAATAATCAAAAACCATCTGTGCTGCTAGGTTTCAGTATGTCTGAACTAAAAAATATTAAGCACAGTTTGAATATAAAAGATGAACCGTTAGATATGTAAACAAGCTTTTTGTAACAGCTAAAAGCAATCTGTAATTGCATACTTATCCAATTTAGCAGTTTATTGTATTATTTGTTTTAACTTGTAGACTGGCCTGTTGAAGGGTGCAGTAGTACAAACGTCTCGTTCAGTTGTGACTGTTATTGTGAAAGTCACATGTAGTTGTGTATTTGAAAAAGCTAAAACCTTCAGACTTGCCCATCTGGAATTTGTTTTAGCTTTTTACTTTTTCTGGACTAGTGGGGTTTGGTGTGTTGGTTTTTTTGGTTTTTTTTTTTTTATTTGGGTTTGGTTTTTTTTGTTCTGTTTCCCTTTCTTCCCCTCCAGACTCCCATTACACTTTTTATACCACCGTGTAAAACACTTGTCCTGTTAAATTTTATTTTATTTTTCTGCAATGTCATCATCTTTTCTAAACAATAAAATGTATAATGTTGGTTAAAACGCTGAGGTAAACTATGTGAAAAACATGTATTTGATTATTTGTGGTTTTAAGCCCTGATTTTTTTTTTAGCCTATTTTTAGTTATATCTACTGAAGAGGTGATTGTAGCCTTTACATCCATTGCCCATTCAAATTCCCAGTGCACTGGCAGCAATAAAATACATGGCAATCTTTTTTTCTTTTCTCAGTCAAAATACTTGTGCCAGTTAAGTCTGGTGACCTGAAGTATCTAACTGGTATTAACATGATGGGGACTGAGGAGCTTGGGGGTGCCTATTGAAGTGTTATAATTAACTGACTTGAAATGGTTGTGTTATTATCTGTTAAATAGATCTTGCTAACCAGAAGTGTTTACTCTTTTTGTTGGTGTTGGAGCCTGGTTGTTTAAATAACCTATTGTTCAAAGCTTGGTAGCAGCACTTGGTTTCTTTTGTTTTCCAAAAAGCAAAACTGCTTTGGAGAGTGTCAGATTGCTTTGATGCGTGGAGTATGTGACTTTTGTGCACATCACTTGTCTTGTAGAAGCCCTATCCAAATATCACCAAAGAAAAATCTGGCATTTATTTTAAATTGCTGATGCATGAAGTAGTAACTGAGCAGTACCTCCTCCCCAGAAAATTAGATATACGGCTTGAAGTGCTTGGAGTCAGAAATTGTACAAGCTGAAACTGGATAAATTGGAGAAATCAAGAGTACCCGAACAGTTGGATGTTCACGTAGTGTTTCTTTTTTATTGTCCTATAGAGGGCGTAACAATAGTATAAAACCCAATAGACTGTCTTGTTCAATATGAGCTACCTCCCTGCTACAGATTGCGGAAAAGCTGTTGGGAAGATTCACTTGAGTTGAAGAACAAACTATAGTACTGGTGGCCACATTGAGGCCTTGTTTAGTATGTTCCTTTCTTTCTGCATATGTTTGGTTTCATCTGGCATGTCAGACATTGCCTCCAGTACTTATTAACAGCCAGTTATAATACACATTATTTTTTCTTCATTATCTTCATCCCTGTCTCCCCACCGTTCTTTCCCAGAATGAAAAAAAAGAGCGGACTCTTCTTTGATTTCACTTCTGCCAGTGTTACAAGGGAAGGGTGATATGATATACCCAAGCTTATTTCCATTTTTTAAGTGGTAAGCATACTTGTTTCTTGTGCAACAGTTTTTAAAGCAGATACAGAATTGGTTTTTGTACCATTTCTAAAAGGGCATGACATTTTTAGCAGAATTTGGTGACTGTCCACCTACAGTTCTATAAGCTGTTTGAAATTCTATTTTGGATACAGTCTTGATAATGGTGATAACTTCAAAGAATTTTAATGCATATGTAACATACAATTAAATTAAACTGAGAGAATCTGCGATTTGGAAAAACCTAGTCATTTAATAGCTTTTACTAAGCACCATTTATGGGATGCCTCACCCATAAGAGTGACAGTGAGTAAGAAGTGGTGTGTTCTTATAGCTTAAAAATAGCTCATTAAAAACAACAACAAAAGAGAAGATATTTGGGCATAGCACAGTTCATGAGCCAGTTTGGAGGGCTCTGAGGGAGGAAGGGGGATGCTCTATAGAAGTTCTGAAATCTAGGCACTCATTTTCACTCTTTAAACCTTGATACTGTGAGCCCTGTAATTTTTGGGGTAGTTCTGCTAGTGTGGATGAAAGTCCAGCAGGGAGGAATTTGGCAGCGTGCAGAAAGCTTGCCATCAAAGGTTGTTCTTGAGATAACAGCGTGGCTTGGAGTGGGGAACTGAGAAGACATTTCAGGGTTCATCCATGCTTGGAACGCCAAGGGAGCAATCCAATCTTACCAGAGTTTTCCTACCTAGTGTACAATGATGATTTTAAGTGTTCTATTTATTGGTCTTTGATTTCACAGTTTCAAATAAACCAGCCTTCTGACTTTCTTTTAGGCGTGTGTGCAAATGATTACCNCTGTTAAAAGACACAAAAGGAAAGTAAGACAAAGAACTTAGATCCAGATGGTTTAGGTGGACTTTAGTGCATTATAGTAGTGGTTTTTATAGATAATAAATCCTGACAGCTGCGTATTTTCCCAGAGACTGATTTCTTAAATCTTGGTACTGATTTGCTCTCACTAAATGCTCCTCCTTTCATTAAATGAGGACTGTAGAAATGAACAAAAACCAGATGAATTTTGAAATGTGAAAGTAGTGACTGAGACACGGTATGGTCATGGTTTTCAGAAAAGCCGAAGGGCCTGAAAACAGCCAAGTTAAATCAGTGTCTTTTGCTGTCGGCTTCTCACATGTGAAGTCATTCAGTTAGAAAGCGTTAGTCTGGAAAGATCCCGTCCAGGGCTAAGCGTGGGCGGTGTGGTAAATGCCTTTCTGGCACTTTTCTATGGGCAGAGCCTAATGCTCCTGGTATATGCTGTTGGGGAAAACAAATCTACCAAAGGAGCTGCCCTCTGCAGCAGGCTTTCCGAATGCACGTCCTTAAAGCATGTGGATGATGCTCTGGTCCGCTGTAAAAGATGTCTGGTTGGGAAAAATACTGGTTGGTCTGCAGGACGATTGTAGAAAGTACTTGTTCTTTATGGGAATATAAAAAAAAAACAAACCCTCCTGCGTGTATTCTTCTGAAATGTATTGGTCTGGAGAAGTCTCTGTATTTGAGAACTATTTTGTTGTGGTGTCTTGAATTTTTGAGCAGAAAAATCGTGCTTGGGAAATAGTCTGATAATGCTGTTTGAATATGTAATAGGAAGGCGTGTCATTATAATGTGACTTGGTCATGTTTCTTCTGTATACATGTGCTGGGAGTTAAGTTGTTATTGGCTGGTAAACGGATGTTTTGGTAGGGGACAAAAGACAAAACACCCTTGTAATTGGTTTTCAGTACGGTATTCTTGTGTTGAATACTATAGTTCACCACTGCATCAAGCTGTTTTTTTTTTCCCCTTCATTGTTTTAAGTTGTTCAGGAAAGCTTAGGGGCTTACTTAAGTAGCTGTTAAATATAATGTTGGGTGTGCAATTCCAAACAAAGATCTCTATAAAACTATAGTTCTATAAAACTGTAGCTGGCTGTGCCAGTTTCAAAGACACATTTGTCAAATTTAACCGTGGGCACGTTTTTCTAGGAAAGATAACTTGATGCTAAGTAGCAAAGTACAGATACACGAAGAAAAAAGCTGCAGCCTCTGCAAAATATACGTGAAAAGGACAAATTGAGGGTATTCATGAATGAGGCAGAAGTTTGTGGTGCTGCATGTGAAGTCTGACCTAATACCTTGCTTTAGTGCCTACTTATTTCATTTCTCATTTCAGCTGTTCTGTCTTGACAGGCAAGCTGCAGCTGTGACTGTTTCTCTTTTTACTTAGGTACCGGATCCCAAAACATGTATGAGGTGCGGAAGACTTTCTCTTGTGGACTGGGCTTGTTACTGTCAGCGCGTGGTATGCCAGCAGTGACACCTTTTAGAGAAGGAGGTGCAGAAGGGATGCCGTTGGAGCCTCTGTGAGAATACTGGTTTTGGCACATAAGCACCTATTTCTGGAACACGCGTTGTGAAATCATTTCTAGGTCATGAAGGACAAGCGCCTGTAACCACTTCAGTTATGAAATTATCGTGCATAGCACAGACACGCAACGTTGTCTGTCCCGGGACTGGCATCACACACTATGCTAGAGACCAAGGACTCGATTACAAGCTTTTTGGAGTGCTCAGAACAGTCTCCTCTCCTGATCTGGGTAAAGATTTAGGGCTGCGAGGGCATTGCTTACCCTAAAACAGGTAGTTACCTTTGAAAGCGTTGGTGGTCTGCTGTATGTGTGATCCTGCACGGGATTAAGTTCTGTCTGAGTAGTGCTACAGCGGCTGCACGTGATCCTTAACGGAGCTAAAAGTGTAAGGTGGGCTGATCAACAACTGTCTTGTATGAAGCACCGTGCCTTAGCAGAGCGCGAGCAGTGCAGCTTGAATCTACGCTTCTCTTGGTCTGCTTATTTTGGAATAAGAGCTCATTTTAAGATAGCTGTTGGGATGGATCTTATTAATGGTATAAATGATACAAGAAGTGCAAGCCTATTAACCCAACTTGTTACTGGACAAAAAGCTGTCGGGCAGCATTGCTGTGGAGAAGAGCCAGTATCGTATTTGAAGAACTTGAGGGCTGGGATTTCATACACCACCACCACGATTTATAAACACGCGTGCAGAGAGCTTAGCCAGCGCAGATTCCCCTGTGTGGCTGCTGCTGCTAAAGGCCAGGGGTAACCTTGGCACAAGCTGCCGTTAAAGTGCGACCACGCGTGCGCTCCGCTTGGCATCCTACCGAACCTGCGCTAGGGTCAGGGCCACGAGGTTCAGAAACAACAAGTGCGGTTTGGGCGGAAAGCCGGCTTTTGAGATCAGCACGGGCACTTTAGCTGAGGGGAGGTGTGTGAGGTGGCTGCACCTGGTAGAACAGAGGTGGCTGCCCAGGCTCAGGACCTGGCTTCTTGCCTTTTGGTGGGCGAAGGTTCCTGGCAGCAGCACTGGGGGTGGGTGTGAGGGCCTCTCCCGCCGACTGAGCTGCTTCCTCCTCCGTCTCTGGAGAGTGTCCGCCAGGCTGAACAGCTGCGCCAGCTGCCAACAGACCTCCAGAGGCCTCACTCCGTGCATTTCAGATGCTGGTGTGCACCTCTGGGAATCTCCAGAGGATGTCTGAGCCCCGCTGATGGAAAGTGACGAGAGAAATGAGCTGGTGGCAAGCGTAGCACTGCGCAGGGCAGGCTCCCCTGGAACAACGATCTGCCAGCTGCTGCAACAAGACGTAGCCTGGTGATGGGCTGGAAGCCCAGCTAACGAGGGCCGGGTCCTTACTGTGGTCAGGACGTGCAGGGGCGTTTGACCTCAGCTGGAGTGATGTCTTGAAGGGGGTCGTGAGCTCCCCACTAAAAACCGCGTGAGGGATGGCTACTGCAGGTGGGTTTCCAAAACATCTGTGGGGGCGGCGGGCTCGCACTCGCTTTATCTCTCTGGCATGTGTTTGGAAGGGCCTGGATTTTGCTGAATGTGGCTTTGGCTCGAGACAGGTTTGAGTATGTCCCTGCAGATGTGAGGAATGTGAAGAGGAGCCGGGGTCCCTGGATGTCGGGGTCTGCGGGGGTGGGCAGTGCCATGGGGGCCTCTCGCTGGGGCATGAGGCTGAGCTGGCTGTTGCCACTGTGCCGAAGGGACCCAGGGCTGCCGGAGGTCCACCTCTCCTCCGGCAGAGCAGAGGCCCTTCTTGCGGGCAAGACATCTGCCACCAGATTTTTCTGATACCATTTCTGTTCTTTATCAGGTATATTAGCTTGGACCAGAGGCTTTCTAATAAAAATGATTCAAAAATTTTATTATTCTAAGAAATAAAATGTGGAATACTTATATAAAAATTTGAAATATTCTAACAGAAATTATTTTTAAAATCGCATGTACAATTCTGAATGCTTTAGTTTTGGGGGAGAAGGGGATGACCCAGACCAACACCAACAGCAATAAAAACCTCCTCAAGGCTCCTGGGGAATCAAAACTTGGCAAAACCATGTATTTTAAAAAAAGAAGACATTTTCTCTGAGTAGATGCTTCTGTGTGCTTCCTGCTGTTTCTCTTGCCTAAGCTACATGTACCGCTGGGGCAATGAGATCCACTGCTCATAGAAGTAACTTGAAGTATTGGTGTGGTTTTCACACTTTCTATCCATTGGTTTTGAAGTAGGTGGAAGAGAAGTGGTAACTGTCCCCAAAACCTCTGTTACGTGTGTTAACTTTTGCTTTGTACTACTTTGTGACTGAACGCTGTTAGATCTGCTTGGTTTTGCTGGTCAGATTTTCATGCTGTAGATGGAGTATTTATATCATGTTGAGAAATGCAGATTTCTCTTTGGGAAATCTGCAGCCATAAAACTTAATTACAGCCACGTCATTATTAGAAGATGTTTAGGTGGTGGGGCCAGCCCTGTTCCCTCTCTGCGGGTGGAAGAAGGTGGATTTTTAAAGGAATTAGAAGGGCAAAGATTTAAACAGGCAGTTTTAGACAGATGAATTCACAAACCCTGTAAGCAGACTCAGCTGAGAGCTGGGCTGGAAATACTATGTTGGTGACAAACCCTGTCACCTTATCACCCTAAGAGTGATAAGCCCTGTAAGGGCAGGGGTTTTTTTTTTTCTTTTCCTTTCCCTCCATCCTGCTAAATAAAAATATACCATTTGTGCTTGTATGGCAAGTCAGCTTCTGCTCACCTATCGCATGTCCATGAGGGGTCTGAGCTGCAGTCTGTAATGCTGGGGGTGTGTAGCCTGAGACCTCTGGAAGGTGAGTGGGAGGTCTTTGAGAGGAGAGACGTCCTCTGGAGAACGTGCCTGAAGAAATCCTGGGAGCAATACTGGGTGCTGTTTTAGTTCGAGACTCACTGTGTGTGTAGCTGGCGGGGTTTCAAAGACAACGTGACAGAGAATGATCTGCTCACGCTGCAACCAGTGCAGGGAGCCCCAGAAACCACGTGGGAGAGCTGCAAGGGAGAAGCAGAGGGTTGGGTTGGGCATGTAGTTGAGGCTCAGCCTAAGGACATCCCTTCCTCGACTTACATCCTTTTTTCTTTTCTTTCAACAGCAGATAATATACGTTGTGCCCAGGTGGTTGCCCATCAAACAGTACTGTGTTGCTGTAGTTGGAGGGAGGGTCGCTGTGCCCTGATGGTGAAGCCCAGCTCTCTGAACTGGGGCTGGATCGCGTGCACCTTGGCTCCTCACCTACCTTCTCAGTCCTCCCCCTGTGGAGGCCCCCGATATCAGAGACAAAATGGTGCTGTCATCTACTGGTTACGATTCAGATGTTAACGTACTAGTAATGCATGATGTTCCTTCTGAATGCAAACAAACAACGCTGGACGAACGGTCCAGGGCCTGTGACATTGCCAAACACACTGTGGAAGGTTTAGCTTCTCTTGTCCTTTCTAGTCTTCTCTGGTGGCATCTCTTGAGTTACTCATTTGCTGGTTTTCCCTCTTCTGAATTAGGGCAATAATGCTGAATTTACTGTAATTCATGGTATTTTCATGTCTGTGTGCATGAGTTCCTTGAACACCCGGGGTTTTCCAAGAATCTTAAAAATATTCACTTCTTTGCTCACAAGGGTTGAAATCTTGAGAGAGCGTGTATGTGTCTCCATGTCTGTGTCTGATGAGCCTCTTGAAATACCCAGTTAAATGAACTTTGGAGATTGCTAGTGACAAAAATTATTGTTATGGATTTGTCTCATTTCCATGCCAAAAATTTAATACCTCCATACCTGTCCTTGATGTCAGCTGTGCTTCTCAAAAACCGTTCAAAAGCAATGTTCCCGTTTATGTACTAGAGAATTACATTCTTGGAGCAGTCCTGAATACTTCCCGATGGCCATCAGCGGGAGAAAGTAAGTTTATGCAAAGCGAGAGAGACTTATCGGGCCTGTGCAGATTTGATTTTGAGAATGAAGTGGCATAGAAGATTGAGCTGGAACTGTAGAAAAGAGCTANNNGTAAAAAAGATCAGCTTTATAAAAAAAAAAAAAAAAAAAAAAAAAATTGGAAAAAAAAATCCCAAACCAGTCGCATTCCTTCTAAACTAAAAGCAGCTGAAATGTAATTAAAGTTTTGCTGTGATGCCACCTACGGGATTTCTGTGGGGAACACAACCCTGGCCAGTGTTTGTATTTTTAATCTTTGGATTGAAGTTTTGTTTTAGAACCACAAGAGCATGATGTCCCCTTGAGTCAATCAAAACAAATGTTTCCCACTCGGTACCTAGCTATTTCTGTATTGAATTCAAGGAAGGTTATATTCCCTCTCAGAAACTTTGGCATACTGCCTTCAGCAAATACAAATCTGAGCCAAACACCTCGTACAACTTAGGAACCGCTTTCAGTTCCTGTTACAGTCCACAAAAGCATTTCTAAAAAGGCCCTTAGCGCATACGAGATCTGTCTTGTAAAAAAAATCACCACAGTAATACAATCTGCGAAAAATCTTTTGAGTTGCTGAAGACATAACAGCAGTAACCTCTGAAAATGATACATATTTTGGGGAGTAGAAGATTTCTGTATTAAAGGGTTATCATTTTGAAGCCATGAATGAAAACAAACCTTAAAAAAAAACAAATCCAAAGTTTTAACACAAGTAGTCCAAAGTGAACATCCTAAACCCTAGAGAAGTGATCTGGGTGCTAAATGTTCACAGGAGAGATATCTGGGTTACGGCTGTGAGTCACTAACCTGTGAACTTGAGGCAAGACCTTTCATTTGATGCTGCAGGAAGGGCCATAATATACAAGGAAAAATAGGTACCTTTGAGAAATATGTATATAATACATTTTCAGCTCACTTGACTCTTTTCAACCCCGGAACTGTCGGAATAGTAATACACAGAGCTTTTGTTCCTGTCAGGAGGGGGGCTGCTGGATGTTTAGCTACTTTAATTCCGACAGGTAGGGACTGGACAAATTCAACCTCCTCGCTGAGTTAGTGCCAGCGTCAAATACCTCCCCGGTGGATGCAGCGCAGCGCTCCATAGAATGGCTACAGGTGGGTTGGACGCGCAAAGTCAAACATTGCAAAGGTATCTGATATTTGTTACGTCATATGCGTTCCTGCAATGGGATGGTTGATCTGGAATTAACTTGCAAAGAGAAAATACGGCATGAATCAGAGTGTCAAGTACTGGAAATAGCCACATTTTTAAAATGTGAAATAAGCGAGGAGACCAGCAAAATGGTTAGCGTGTATAGTGCTACTTTTCAGCTTCTCAAAGCTTTATTAGGGAATCACACAACGGTTGAGGCGGCAAGAGACCTCTTCAGATCATCTAATCCAAGCCCTGCTCAAAGCAGGGCCACCTAGAGCCCAGGACTGTGCCCCGTCACGTGTTGAATGTCTTCAAGGATGGACAATGTATTCAGCTTCTCCAGGCAGTCTGTGCCAGTGCTTGACCAGTCTCACAGTGGAAGTGTTTTCTTGTGTTCACATGGAATTTGGGGTTTCTCATTTGTGCCTGTGGCCTCTTGTCCTATCAGCAGGCTCTGCTGAGACGACCCTGGCTCACGCTTCTCCGTTCCCTCCTTTCAAGCATCCACACACATTGATGTGATCCCTTCCCCCGCTTCCTCCTCGAGCCTTGGCTCTTCTCCAGGCTGAACAGTTCCCACTCTCCCAGCCTTTCCTCAAAGGTGAGATGCTCCAGCCCCTTCATCACACTGGCATTTGCCGCCTCCCTCCATGCTCATGGGTGCAACCTGTCCAGGCCCATGGGCTGATGTATGTCCACTGTGTTGAAATGTGGCCTAACTGGGTGCTCCTCCACCAAGGAGGAGTAAGTCTTCCCTGCTACAGACCTCCCCTCTGGTCTCAGGCATGTGGGGTTTCTGAAGCCTGGTCTTAGTAAAGTCTGAGGTGAAGGCGGCCTTAAGTACCTTGGCCTTGTCCATCTCCTGTGCCACCAGCCCCTCCCTGCTGTATTTCGCAGAGGGGACACGTTTTCCCTAGTCTTCCTTTTTATGTACTTGTCAAAATGTTTTTTTGGTCGCTCTTTGCATCCCTTGCCAGATTATGAATGTGTCCTTGGAAAACTGGCATCTATCAATAATAACATCTACCAATAAGTCTATTGCAGTACGCAGTAAAACGTAATCAAAGATCAGCAGCAGCTGCACACGCGTTTGCTAAGAATAAATGTTCCGGCTGTGGTCTAGTATGAAACACCTACTCTGCTGTGAAAACATCAGAGTATGGCGGGACGACGCAGTTGCTACGCGCATGCTGCCTTTGTCTTCATCTGGGTCAGCTCGTGCCTGACGTGCAACAGTGCCGTACAAAGGAAACTCAGGTGAACTAGTCCGTTTTGGAAATTGTATTATGGCATTGAGAACAAATACTGAATAATTAGTTCATTTCCGGAGTTTGTTCCAGTGGTGTTAACTCAGCCTGCTCATTAGCGTGGGTATTTGCTCTTTTATGTTATTTACTTGTTGAGCGCAAGCACGAGTGTGCTGCTTCTAATTGCGTAGCAGAAAATGACTATGAGCTACAGTGGATCATGAGTTACACCGTCAGAGCAAGACGGGTCACGGTAATGGTGACATTTTGTGCTTCAAGCAGTGCTTCTGGACTACCCAGATCCTTCAGGCAATAACAATGGTGTGGAAAGCTCAAAGAGAATTTCTGAGTCTCTGGCCTTTGCCCACACCGATGTTGTTTGCCTCTGAAGTTTTTAAACGCTTGCCAAAAGAAACTTCTCTCTGCGAACACAACGGATGTGTATTACCGGATGGTAATCAAGCCCTTGCATACTTTTGAGTACGCTTAAACCTGGCTAAAAAAAATAATCATTCGAAGAATAATGAAACGCACTCTTGAGGAGTTACCCCGTGTGCCGTTCCTTAGGTGAGTGAGGGCAGCTCTCCTCTGACCAGGCAGGCATTCCTAGAGCGCGAGCTTTCTTACCCTACAACACATATTTAAAATACACCATCTGACTCGCCCTGTAAATGCTTATTTCTCTCCACAGGCAAGAAAGGAACCACGGATGGCTAGTTCAGCCGCAGACCTCTGTGGTTTGTATATTTAAAGGGTAGGCAGGTTAACCCAGCTTCAGGCTCAGCAGTGCACGCGCTTGACCCCAGGCTTCCCGCAGCAGAGTCTCAGGCATCGGATTTTATAAAATAATTAATTTAATCGGAAGGTACAGCAGGAAGGACAGCCTGGGCCAGGTGCCTCCAAAGAGAGGGACCCTGGAAAAAAGAAATCCCTGGGCAATTATACCCTTGTGATCCATACACCCGCCCCTCACGTGCTCTTCAGGCGTTGTCCATGCGTCTTTTAGCCCAATGGTGACTTTTGGTCTGGGGTCTTCTAACATCGTATTGGATTCTTTCTCTGTGTCCAGGCAGGCAGGCTCTTATCTTGTTGATTTGCAGTTTCAGCCGAGGGTTGGAGCCTCCTTATCTTCTGGTTGACACTCCTTGTGCCCCTGCAGTCACTGGCAGAACGTGGAGAACTGAAGAGTCCCAGACTTGGTAAAAACACTAGCAAAATGTCAGTGTGATATCAACATCTTCCCCATAGTAAGAGACGAAATGCAGCACTGTACCAGCTGCTAGGAAAATTACTAAGAAAAATAAGTCTGTCATGGCCTATAGGCTTCAGCAAATCTAGCTACTCATGCTAAGTAAAGCTAAGCAAACAGCACAAATCAATTATATTGATATATACAAATCACATATTATAATCCTAAGTAATTTATTCTAATTAAAACTTACGTATTTACGCTAAACAACTAATATCACTCAACACTTGAGCTTGCTGGTGATGGTGCATCCCCGTTATATCCCACATGGATGGAAATAGTTTCCATCTCTCTTTTCTGTTTGTAATAGACATTCTGTATACGGATTCATTCCGCTGACTCTTTCTGCCTGTAGTTTCTCCTGTTGTAACCTTCTAAAGCTAGAAAGACAGTATTTCATAATTAATACATGTCATGGTACGATTAGAGACCATAATGTCACTGGCTTTGACCGAAGAGTTCAACACGGGTGAAATTGTGATGGGAGTGTTTAGACAGGGTCAGAACTCTACGTACCCTCTTAATACCATGGTGGTCATTAGTTGCAAAATAATGAGGGCAAACCTTGTACTACACAGAAGTAGGTATCTGTTACTGCGATACCATCTTTTAAAGGCATCACGAATTGCTCGCTGCGTTGAGATAAACACTGGAAGATAGCTAAACGAATCCCTTCTTTTTTACAGTGTCTCATAAGCAGGGGGAGCCTACATCTGGCATCAGAATTCAAACGGAAAGTTGTGAAACAACAGCAGTTGTTTCATTTGGAGGGGGAAAAAAAAAAAAACCACAAACAACTGAAAAAAAAAAAAAGACTTGGAAAACTTAATTCGTGACTTGCGATGTGGGATTTGTCAGCAGAATATACTGTGCCGCGCAACCACAGATACACTAGCAATGCTAACACACAAGCTTACGCTGCAGTTTGGAGGCAAGAGAGGTATTTTAGTTAAATATTCTGCAATTTTCAAATGAATTTGATGGGACACAGGAAAAGAGCTGCTGTGGTAATAAAACATTTCTATACACGCGCTACTGTTCATTTGTACTGGCACGTAAAGGTTCAAGTCACAGTTAGTGCAACTAATGGGGAAAAAAAAAAGCTGGGAGCTATGTGCTTATAGAAATTGTGGAAAGACTCCAAGAATATGGAGAAAGAGATATGCGTCTCTTTTCGTATTGTTAAAACGACTGCAACTAACTCTGTGAGCAATTCTCTAAACTTTTCCAGTGCCCATAGTCCTCGCTACGCTGCAGTGAAGCACGCAGCAACAAGGAGGAGCAATTAAGGGACATGGCATGTAATTTGCTTTTACATAGTGCCTTGTTTTAACCATAAGCTGAAGAAATAATATCAGCAATTCCAAATAACCTTTTTTTTTTGGGGGGGGGGGCGGGGGAGGGGGAGTAAAAACAATAGCAACACAAAACCCTAGAAAATTCAGTCATAAAAGCTTTGTAAATGCCAGCTTATGGTTTTGTGGTGGTATCCCATGCCTTTAAGAAAATCAAGTTTCAATCAAATGAGATTTATGAAAACAGGGAATCTAAACCTACTGGTTTCCATTGCACAGAGAAGGCCACATCTGATATAATTTTTTTAATACATTATTTTATCCAACACGTTAGTTACTTGTGGGCGCTAGTATTGATAAAACCTGCATAGCACAACACTAGAATTAAGGATCCACCTTGTTTTAGAGTGTACTAGAAGCAGTCAGAGATCAAAAAGACACACATCCTCCACATATGGCTTGGGAAAGTCAAAAACCTAAGTTACCTTTTGTCTTCATGTGCATGTGTATTTGCACTTCTCTTGTCTTCTTTGACTCATCTGGGTCTTGAGTGTGCTCTTAAAGCTGCGCTTCTGGGACATGGTTAAGTCCAGCGTTACAGGACTGAGCAGCACTTAAGGAAACACCACGAAAAGCCATGAGCTGCTCATCCGGAATTGTCATCGCTGCTTCAAATCTGTTAAAAAAAGCAAAATGCGCAACCTGACAGATATAGCACGTGCACAGAGAATGTGTTTATGACGGCATTTGTTTTCCAGCATAAAAACCAGACAGGCTGCTTGCTGAATCACAGAATGGTTTGCGTTAGAAGGGTCCTTAAAGGTCATCTAGTTCCAGCTTCCCAGGGCAGCCTGTTCCGGTGCCTCACCAACCTCACAATAAAGAATTTCTTCCTCACGTCTAATCTAAACCTCCCCTCTTTCAGTTTAAAACTGTTACCCCTCGTCTTATCGCCACATTCCCTGATCAAGAGTCCCTCCCCATCCTTCCTGTAGGCCCCCTTTAGGTACTGGAAGGTTGCTGTAAGCTCTCCCCGGAGCCTTCTCTTCTCCAGGCTGAACAGCCCCAGCTCCCTCAGGAGTCCCTCCCCATCCTTCCTGTAGGCCCCCTTTAGGTACTGGAAGGTTGCTGTAAGGTCTCCCCGGAGCCTTCTCTTCTCCAGGCTGAACAGCCCCAGCTCCCTCAGCCTGTCCTCACAGCAGAGCTGCTCTAGCCCTCAGATCATCTTTGTGGCCCTCCTCTGGACTCGTTCCAACAGGTCCTTGTCCTCCTTGTGCTGAGGACTCCAGAGCTGGACGCAGTACTCCAGGTGGGGTCTCAGCAGAGTGGAGCAGGGGGGCGGAATCCCCTCCCTCGCCCTGCTGGCCGCGCTGCTTTTGATGCAGCCCAGGATGTGGTTGGCTTTCTGGGCTGGAGTGCACGTTGCCAGATCTTGTATTCTGGCCGAGTCGGGCGCGTGTAGTCAGGTGCCCACTCCTGGTCTGGATGAAGTCAGCGCTCAGATGAGCTGGCAGCGCGCGCAGCCATTGCTAATGATGATACAACCACAGCCTCGCTGGCAACAACTGTTTCTGCAAGCAATTAACGGCTACAAATATTTAAAGCTACTTTCTCCTGCCAGAGGAACTGAACCTCTGCGGATGGTCAGCAGTTGATAATGTCGATGACTAACGTCAGCGCTCACACTGGTACTTGGAAGCTGCTTTTTTTTGGCCCTGACCAGGAGGAACCAGAGTGTTGCTAACTCAGAGGAAAATGAACCGCTGCTGAGGGGTGCATTTTAGAATACAACAATCCAGAGACATCCTTCAAACCTTTTTGCACATTTATAGCTAGACAACGCTGCGTATAACTTACCGAGCAGATCAGTTTTATCCTGCATCTTTGATTGCTGTTTGTACTTGAAATCCAAAGTTAAAAGCATTAACTCACAGAATTTGGATTCTTAGCTAAAATAAATCACTAAATTCTCCACAACAGCCAAATATGCTCTTCCTGAAGAGGTTGATACAGAGCCTGATACAGGCCACTGCGAGATAAATGTTTATGTGCACATATATATATATATATATATGTGTGTGTGTGTGTGTGTGTATATGTATATATGTGCATGTGAATAATCTTTGTATATACTTACTAATACTGCTCCTGCTGCTGCAATTCAAAAATGGACTAAATAATAAATTTATACACCAAAGTATAAGTTATTACTACTTGGGTGGATGGGTTACCATCCACTCCTTCCACTGTCAGCGGAAGGATAGAATTGTATAGCACTGAGATGAAGCACCATCGGCTTTCATTGGAAACCTGCCACACCAGCACTGGTGAGAAGGCTTTGCAAAACAACTCTGGTTCTGCTGTATATCCTAACCTGCTAGTTAAAGAATTTAACCCTCTAGGATTATTCAGAAGTGCTTTAGACGAATGCTAGCTTAGGAGGAGAATCAGAACTGAAAAAAAAAAACAGATTGAAAACCTCTGGATAGATTGCAGCTGGTGCTGAGATCCAAGCACAAAGGAGTAAACCGAGACAATTTGCCAAATACGACAAAAAGCATTTGCCAAAACACAAGGCCAGCTCTTTACAGCGAGAATCTATGGGATTATTAAGTATTGTCAGAGTTAGGGAACCACCAACACCCTTTGGCTCAGGTTACTCTCCTTACTGGACCTGGCACAAATGCAGAATGAAGCAGGAACCAGCTTCGAGGAAAGCAAATCAGAGAATACTTTTGGGGAAGAACCGATTCATTCTGTTTTAAGAATGGACCGAGATCTGATTAACAGGTGTCTGTTAATAAAAAAAATTGGGAAGTCATTTATAGCTTCACAGATATATCTGTGTTACACCCATAGATATATCTATGTTGTACCCATATAAAGTAATCAGAACTGTGCTCTTATGTATATGTTGAAAAGCACAGTCCTGATCATTTAACGACCAATTCACAGTTAACCTTTCTTTACGTAACTCATTACAAGGTTACGGCATTATTTCATGAGTTCTTGCATCCTCAGGAAAGGCTATCCTTTATTTTTTATTCTCCTTTATGCCCAAGGAATTGTAAGCAAAAAACCCCACCCTTTTACAAGAGCTTTTACTTTTTAAACGTTTTATACGTTTGCCTTGTGGGTGAGTCTCCTTCAAAATGTCTCAAATAAATGTTTTTGACCGTAACTTTGCTCTCGTTGAAGAATGCAGAAGCGGGGGCCGCCAGTGCACAGGATTGTTTAGCAATAACGCGCTAAAACTAGATGTACTTAAAATACGTGGATCTATTTCTAAATAACAGTAGCCAGGAGTTTCAGAATAATGGACTAACGCAAAGGTGTGATTTTATTTTCCTCCCTTCTAGTGGCACAGGAGAGTCCAAGAAGAAGATGAAGAACTTATTGATCATAAAAACTGTTACTATGTTCTGCTTGCAGAAGTCTATTTTATCATTTGTAATTTAAAAAAACCCTCATATTAGTGTAAAGTATTTAAATATATTCTAAAGGCTTTAAAGTTTACATTGTGAAAAAGGCTGTCTAAAGTGGGTAACTCCTCTAAATCCCCCCCAGGGCTTCCTAGAAATAGTGGTTGTGTTGAAAAGTTTCAAAATACACTTTGTTATGTGTGAAAGGAAGACCTGGAAAAGCGCCAAAAAACCCTCAGTAAGGATGTATAAGTAGCACTTGACCTTTCAACCAAGGTACATACGTGCAAACCTCCAAGTTATGACACTGGGTAAAGCAGCATAAAACTAAGAGCATGAACGAAGACCGGGGGCTGTGAAGTGCCGCTACGGTTCTAAGGGCTGCTTTCACGGCCTCTCACAGAACTATCACCTTCTCTGAAAATTCAGAGCTTCCCAGCTCCTGCTGGACTCCAAACTCAGCAGAAAGCGTAAGCCAGAAATCCCTTGCTCTTATTTGCCATGGTATTTGCCCCGGTGGCTGACGCGCTCCTAGGGCTGTACAAACAGGCACTGCTGGCACCTCCCCGTCACTGCCGCCCTGTTGGGAAGGGCCGAACTAAACAAGCCGCCGACGAAGCGAAGCATCCCTCCGCAGGCAGTTACTGACAAGAACCCTGGTTTTCAGCAGGCAAGAAAACAATGTGTTTTGTAAATGTTTCAGCTGAGTCCTGTTATAAAAGTGACAACCAGGCTCGTGCTGCTTGGAAGCGCCCTCCTGCTCTTTCCATTCCTGCTTAAACTAACCCAGATTTCCACACAGATGGTGGCAGATCGTTAGCACTTACATGGAAAACTCATCCGAAACCTGTATCAAATTTGTCCCCATTAGGTTCCAATTTCATAACTTTCAAGTCAAACTGGGCTTGGGTTCTTCCATCTTTCCTCCTAGTTCACTTGAATTCAAACCCATAAGTAGTTTCTTCATTCCTTTGAGGTAGTCTGAAATCTTGAGAAAACCTAGAAAATCCTTAAGTACTTTTGTTCATCCAGCAAAAAGAACCTAAGCCCTGAACTCTTTGGATGCTGGATTTATGATGAAGAATTTAGGATTATATGAAATCTCATTGGTTCTGTACATATTTAACATAACCACTCAAAATCTTCACTCTTTTCTACCAAGTACTGGACACTCACATGTGAATTCGAAAATCTCTGGGCTTAAATTCTGCTTTTTCCAGATTCATCATACAAAGTCAGGCAACTTCTTTTTTTGGTATTATCTTTCATTGAAGAAAGTCTTCACAGCTGTAAAAAACCCCCAAATATCACTATATATTCTGTTCCACACAAGTATATTTTTAAACTTCTAATTTTTCCAGTATGGCACATATATATATATTTATGTATTTTCNATTCCTTTCATTTTAGTAGCCATGGGATTGTTTCAGCTAAATGCTAAGCTGGCTACGTGTTGAAGAGATACTTGCTAATGATTTGGAAAAATTAAGGAATTCAATAAACCAGCTGAATTGCTTGCAGTTTCTGGTGAGATCATCTAAGCCATTTCAGTTCAAAAAGCTTTCTGAATTCATTCATTATGCTCTTGCGTCCAAGTTTCTACAGAAGAAATTTCAGAAACAGATGGATTATCAACACATTCAACAAGTTTTTTTTGTCTCCAGACTTTGATGATTATGCACGTGAGTCTTCCTGGCGTTATTGAACACTTCCGAGGATTGGCTGCATTTGTACTCCTCAACCAAAAGTACACAGAAACTATATATACAGAGTACGACCGCGCTTAAAATAAGTGCTTTTCACTCATTAAGAGGCAACAAACAACAGAGATGCCAGGCTTAGAAAAGCAACTGATGGAAGCTTCGAAGAAACTTGCTCTGCCAGCTTGCAAGCACACACATCTAGTCACGCAGTTCTAGTTCCTCCTTTGGAGGAGGTTGAGCCTTAAAGTTTAGGGCCAAATAAGGCAGTAGTTCTGTCCTTAACAGTTGTGCAGATTTCCAGCTGTAGGCGAGAGAAGTCCCTTCCAAACCAAAACTGAGGCTGACTGTAACCTCACCCAAGAGGCTCCCATAAGGCCATCGACATTCTTCTATAGCTGATGGAGTCTGACACTCACAGCATAAACTTACACGCACGTGGCACAGATTTGGTAAAAGCCCCCTTGAAACGTACTTTATGTGGAAACATTAAACTGTCTGAGTCACCAATGTATGTAATTGCAGTTAATTTTAAATGTTGATTTGAGAGAGAAACACAATTATGCCGCATTGCAGAATTCTATAAAATGACGCGCATTCGTATACAAGGACACGTGACAAAGTGTTTTATTAAAATAAAAAGCTTTAATACTTTTGCACTTAAAAGATTTAGCAGAAAAAATAATTGCTACAAACATGCTACAACATCATACATGTTTAAAAAGTTTTCAGTGCTTTCTTTCAAAGTTCAGCGTTTTGGCAAAAATAAGATTTTCTTTATATACTTCAAAAGTCAGCTATCATAATACTGATATAAAATACTTCATGTAGACTAAGGTCAGGTGCATAAAATACAATACGTAATAAAACATACTGTTTGTATAAACATTTAAAGTATAAATTTCATTAGATAACATGCAAATACTGCAATATTTCAAATGGCACTTAAATACAGATACTGAGATTCTTTATAGTTTTTGCATCCAATATGAGATTCTGAAATGTACAAAACTATAAAAAGAACATATTTCTTCATTGAAGTCAGGTACTAGCATAGAGCTTGATTGTCATTTTACAAGCACTGAGCCCCACGTCCTGCAAATCTTCACTAGTCCAAGTAAAGACGTCTACTGAAATAGGCCCAGGGCTAGTTAGGTTTCTTCATAATAAAATACGAAAGCATATTTACACGAGAATAAACTCTTAAATTTTTGGTAAGGTAAGTAAGTAGCAGCAATTTTTTTTCTTCCAAAAATGATGTTTAAAATATGTGCATGCTTTTCGTTGTCACTGATATGCATCTGAATAAAATTAACATTCTTCAACAAACTCAAAACACTATTTTGTTCATTGCTGAAAAAAAACCTGTTAAGTTCCCTTCTTGCAAAAAGTCATAGATCCATAATGTCAGAACCTTCCAGGGTATTTTTATGTTTCCAAGACCAATGGAAAACAATCTAATTGTGCTGAAACAGTCATCTGACTAGTAACGAATAAAAGAATCATCTTGTCACGTTATTCCAAATACTTTTAGTTCTTCATTGAAAAATACCAGTTCACCAGATCTTCTACAATTTTTGTTTTCTGGTTCAGTGACCAACAATTCTGAATGTCCTTCACAATATAAACCACCGCAATACTTATGCATATTTTCGAAGCAGTTATATATAATATATTAATCCTGACAAGGTGAATAAAAGGCTTACGAACAGGGAGTGCAGAACAGGCACCACTTTAACAGAAGGAGAAGAAATGCTAAATGAAACTTGTACTTGAGATGCAATTAGAGCTGACAGGGGTACATGTGACGCTAATGTTGGACTGTCTGAATTTATCAGCGACTCTATCTTTTCCGCTTCTTTATTGCAGGCTTCGATCTAAGAAAAGAAAAAAAGAGTTATTACTTATCTTCTTGCCATGCCAATGCAAAAATGTTGCTAGATAGCAAAATTCAGGAAAGAAAATCGCAGTTATTCCCATCAGCACGTAAGATTTATACCATTTTTGTATTTCTTTGAAAAACATATTGGAGCTCATAGATAACATAGATGTTATCTCTTATCATAGTACTATGAAAACTACTGTGGAAGCCCTGAGAAGTAGCAAAAGGGAAGGAAGGAAGGAAGCTACATGCAAGTTAATGTGGGTGATGTGTTTTGAATGCTGATGCCAAAAAGCTCACAGTAAATTATAACTAAAGTGAGTGCCTCTCAAACTGAGGACTTCCTTCCTGATCGACCAAGGTACTGCCTTGAAGTCTGCAACAGTCAAAAAAAAAAAAGTATCAGAATTTTCTCCTTATTGGGCTTTTTCTTCTAAACCAGGGAAAACTGATTTCTTTTAATGGGAAGGGAAGAAAGAAGTAACAGGAAAACCTGAGAAAACCCAGGTTTCCATTCCCCCACTGACATGATGATAATTATGAATTTATGTTAGAAAAATCCATTTTTTCCACCTTACTTTATACTGCAACCCAGGAATCAATTTAGTACTAAGTCTCTTTAACAACTTTGGAAGCTGCCTCTGGTGAAGTTTTAAACTTGGCAAACTTAATATCTGCATTCCCAAAGCTTTGAAAGTTGAGGAACTTTTAGCTCAGCACCGGGTGTCACCAGTGAGATGAGCAGCTCCTCCCTGGTTTCAGGTGGCCTCTGATTTCAGAGAGTCCTCCTCTCCCCAGGAGCGAGAGCTGACCACATTGGCAAGGCTCAAGACCTTGTTTCCTATGTCCTGGTAACATTTTGGGCTATTTCTGCTAAAGGAGGAGACGTAAGTTGGAGCCGAGTTGGACATAATGGGGTTGCTCCAGTAGCATGGGCAAGCGAAATACACGCAGTACATCTGCCGTGGAAACAACTACCCTGTCAGATATCGCAGCTTGCCAAGTTCATGGCAGTGACTCTATCCCCTCAAACTATACCATAACTTTAGCCCATCCCCAGAAACAATACTGAGCATGGACTCCAGAAATAAAATGGAAATGGGAAGCAGCTGTCAATATAAAATAAACAACAGGAAATTAACTGGCCAGAATTCTGTTTGTATTTTAAAAGACAAGAGAGAGATCGTGGGCAGGTTTTCTCTCCCCTTCCTTTTCAAAACTAAATACTTCATTTTACCCTAGTACACATCAACATGTCAGGTAACAGAATGAACCAGTCAGAACACCTGATCTCCAAAGGGACGTCATTATGAAGTGCCGTCAGCAGGGCCAGGCAAGACTATTAGAAACAACTACAAAATGGCAAGGAATTATGTTCCTTTTAATAGGAAGAAGATCTCCTCACTGGTCTTGCACACAGGTTAACAAGCAGAGAGTGAAAATGAAGCAACATCTCCAAGACAATAATAACGTAATACACCACTGAATCATTGCTTCTATTGCTCTGAACTGCTCCTAAGAAAATACTGTTAAGAACTTTGAGCTGCATTTGTTGTTTTACCTTTAGAGTTTGGTACTGTGAGCGTTAGGTTCTTGCTTGCTAGCCTGAACCGGCTATGACACAGCAAGCTGGGCAGCTTATTGTAATGTTATTTCCTTTTTAAGGTCCTAACAGCATTTTGGGATCTCCCAGCACTGTTTACCACAAGGCGGTAAGAAATATCAAAACCAGGGTGGTCTCACAACATCCTCTTTGATATGAGCTACTGCTTAACATCAACGTGCACAACGTATTAATATGATACCAACGTGTATGATGTGCTTCAACCTAATATCTCATATACTTCAATCTCCTTTTAACCATCACTCCATACAAAGGAGTACCATTTCATACGCAGGTTTGCATTTAATATACAGTTAACATTACGTTAAGAAGTCATTCAGTAATTTCTTTATTTTCATCAGTTTGTATTTTCTACTATTTTAGCCACAGAAAGTTGAGTGTTCTGCATTTATTAATTTTAAAACAAAAATCATACTACTCTTACCCACACTCAAAAGCCTCTTATCAGAAAAGCAGGATTCTCAAGACACGTTTTGTCATCCGTAATCCTAGCTATTCAGATTTGAGTCACTAGAGAAATCCCCTTGTACTCAGTACACAGGAAAACGCACAATTTTAAAACTGCTATATTGAAAACAGTAAAGTGTACGCATATAAACCGAAAGGAAATCCATGCTGGGTAAATGAAATAACATCATAGTCTACCTGCAATGGTTTGGGGTTCTGATCCACAGGAATGATGAGAATTACAATTTCGGATTCTATGCTTAAGTATCCAAACACATCACACTGTGGCACTGAGACATGCAGGCGGATTTTTTCAAGTATGTCAAGTACCGTTATAGGCTTTTTATTTGTTACCTGGAAGAAAACAAAGAACTTAGTGGATGCTGTGATATTATGCAAAATTACATCTCTCCTCTTCAGTTTTAATAACATTATGTCATGCCAGAAAATCTGTTTCGGCCACTTAAACTACTCATTTCTACTCTCTAGGAAAAAAAAACGACCAACCAAAACGAAACTCCCCCAAAACTTAAAAAAGTGAAAGGAAGAAGGGGAGAAGGCACTCTACTTCTTAAATTAACCATGGTTTTGATATGTGTTGTTCTCCACCTTCATGGTTAGCGTGTAAATGTATCATGTCCCTCAAAATAATGTAAATGGTTCTCTGTTACAGTGGCTTGTATTCCCATGCTGGGAAACAAGAGGCAGAGCTACCAGCTGGCACTCCTTTACCGTCACAGAACCTGTTCCAAGAGACACCAGAAAGGAAGAGTTATGGCTTTGTGAAGACAGGTATGTGTCTGTATGTATGAGAACATGTGACATTTTGAAATCACTACATAACTACCAGGCAAATATACTTTTCTCTGTTCTGCTCTCTGTACCCGACAAAGAACAATTTGACTGTAGATGCTCAGTCTCTTTAAAGACTGCCACACCTTAAAGGTTTTTCACCTTTTTCCAGGTCACTTCCGGATGTGTTGAACAGTAGAGATACCAACACAAATAGTTTACTTGTGATTTCTGGTCATTCTGTTGTGTTCTGTTTTCTAGCTTTAGCTGCAAGAGATCCATCCTTCTTATCCTACTGCAGCTTCATTTCTTTTAAGACCACTGGTACAGGAATGGAAATCTGGGAAATGCAGCTAGACTACATGAATAAAGTTTGAAAGGTGTCACACAACACTTATTTACCAGATCTTTGAGGGATCTCCTTGTCCCATTAAAATGTAGGCTGACATGGTGATTGATCAGCAAACCCTGTTTAAACAGTCTTAAAACAGGAGCACATGCATACTTTAAGGATTACTAACAGTGTCAAACTTGGATTTTAGTGTCTTAGATTAGAAATCTAATAGATTAGGTTAGAATCTTAGCAGATCCCTAATGTTTCTTTGCTCTGAGTAGATGATGACTTTTGTTTCCTGCTATCTTTACAGAAAAGGCCAGAGGGGTTGGGGGAGGAAAAAAAAAAAAAAAAGTCAGGTTTATAGAACTCTTCAGTAATTGAAGCGATCTTTTTCTCATATGAACCACCTGTCTCAACTAAAATCGGCATACGTTACTACATCTTGCCCTCTCAGGCTGGTTAAGGTGTATGCTAGCATTTCTGGTAACGATTCCATTTATCTGAAACGTAGCCATCTCCGGTACAATAGCTGTGTACACTCTATGTGTATGTACACTGTCAAAAGCAAGAGCTGCACGCCAATCCTATCGTTTTATTGATGGAATCAGAGGAGATCCACGTCATTAACGTCAATTTCATGTAGATGACAAAGGTATCAAATCTATTCAAATACATAGTTGGGCTTCTTCTATTGTGTTATTACGAGATACTAGCTGGCCTCTGACCCACACTGGAATAACAAAGGCACAGAGCTTCTAACCCTCTGTACTCAGGGCAGCGTCACACACACACACACACACACACAAATCTCTGAGAGGAAATCCGTAGAACGTCAATCAGCAGCACGCCCTCGAGATGAAAGCCAACCACACACTGGGCTGCAACAGCAAGAACAGAACCAGCAGAAGTCAATGTCCCCCTTTATTTACATACTCCCAAGTTCCCCTCCAGCCACGCTGCCGAACTGGAGAGAGTCCAGCAGCATTCAGCTTGTGGAATCTCCACTCACAGAGGTTTTAAAAAACTCAGCTGTCCAAGCTGATCTAACCTTGCTTTGAGCAGAGAGCTGGACTAGACCCCTCCAGGGGTCCTGTTGAAACTAATTTTTTCTGTGTTTTTTAAAACAATAGCTAACTCTCTCCACTTCTAAACATATAAATAGGTTAATGTAGTTTTATACTGTTTTGGGGAAATTATCTTTCTTCTTGATATTTAAAAAAATTAACATCATGTGCAGATGCAAACATTAATTGTTTTGCTTCACTCGGCATCATCATCATATTGCTCTGTCTTGTGATGTCGTGCCAAAAATCAAGCGTTCTGCTCTGTTCCATATATTGAAGCATAAAAGCAGAGGTCAATAAAGTGCCATCCTTTTATACATCACATGGGGAGTCTGGGCCTAGTATGTTGCGTCCAGTGATAGACAATCAACATCAGAAGATCCGTCTTACTTTGAAAGGTTTTCAAAGAGCAGCAATGAAGGATGCTGGTGTCTAACTTACAGAGATGTTAAATTAAAACCCAACATTTTAGCAGATGAGCAGCAAAATCAGTGACTACTATCTAGATAAACCAAAGACTGTAAAACAATCCAATTTAAACATAAGACAATGTCAGAACTAAGTTACTTGCATTAGGAAATAGCGAGCTAGAAGAAAAATCTTAACAAGAAAGCCATAAATAACAAATATCCACTCTATTACTACCACGAAATAGATGCAGTTCCTGTATCACTTCTCTTTACTATGACGTCATTTAAACTGCAAACCCAAATGTGCTTGTTTGTGCCTACTCTGATTCTGTTTTGCTTTGCCTTGTAATTCAATTTCTATGCCTGATATTAAGAAATAAAGGAAAGTATAAACAGCATGAAGAAAAAAAAAAATCAAATCCCACACTATCTACTGAAAAATAATTGGTTTTATGTGTTAACTTTTCAGAAGAGAGTAGACAGTAACTTGACTCTACCATGTACCACTTAACATAAGGCATGATTAAACTGCTTACCCTTGCAAAAGTATCCAGCTTGTCTTTGTCATATAATATTCTCAGCATTCCAGCACATAGTGGACAGCAGGCTCCTATGTGAATAAAAATAAAAACCTCATAAATAAAGGCAAATAGTCTTTTTACTTTTAGGTAGGCAGAGGTCAAAAGTTGAACATTGACTGAGAATGAAAATAGTGTAACTGCCAAAGCAAAGTGAATCTTTCAATCTGATAGCAGAATTGCACAATTTCTAAGACTTTTTAACATTAAAAACATGTATAATGCAAAAGCAGTCACCTTTCAACAAACATTTACTATTGTCAACATGAAGCAACCAGATGAATTTTCATTTGTTTCCAGATGATACATTTTTGTAAGCTAAAAGCCACAGGCACTTTGTATACTACAAGACAAGGTTTTGTATGGATGCATGCATACACAACTGCAGAAATGATGAATTTAAAGAGCTGAAAGAGACAGGATATGACAGAAAACAATTATGCACACCGCTAAAGTTAATTTATGCAGTTATACCACGTTGGAGCTTAGAATCTTTATATAATGGGAGAGAAGGGCTTGTCTGACAGATCTGTGTTGAATACAGAAGCACGTCATATTTCTCCTACAGTTTTAACTCACTATCTCAGAAACCAAAGGGCTAATATTTCAACATTCGACCCACGACTGTGTATTTAATTCACACCCCCAACTTAGTATATATAATTCACATTTGTGACTTTTACAATATTAAATGTAATACCAAAGCACAAAGACCCCTTTTCAAAGCAGTGAATGAGAAAAATTCATACAACTGTTTCTTTTTAAAAACTGAGCTTTCCTTGCTCTGTGTATTACCTGCTATTAGTTACTGACTGTTTCATAAAGGAAGTATTTGGGAAAATAGTAAAAAAAAAAAGTTCAAAACAGCACAACTGCAAAACTATGTGTACTGTCTTCCTCTTTCACAGTGCCGTAAATACATATGGTATCTTACTCTGTCTTCTAATTAAATATAATTTTTGTTCTTCTGGGAACTCTGACGATAGTCTGGCATTCCAGTGTGGTATTTGTGCTGCCACTTCCGAAAAATTACTTGTCCGATTCCCAGCGACATTCTACCCTAGACACCACAGGCCGCATTCGTTTCTCCCAAACCAGTCCTATGGGGACAACTGCAAGTTCCTAAAGATTGAAAGGGCATGACTCCTAAAGCCAAGGCCTTTCCGCTTCAGAATTACTCAGCTGAGTCCTTCCAGCCTTAAGGATGAAGGATCTCTACTTCATCCTTTCTCTCACATGTCTCAAAGAAATTATGGAAGGCAATATTTTAAAGCATAAGTTTTGTTCCAAATATACACTGATTTATACACGGAGCCTGGAGACTCTCTCCTATCTACAGTAAATTTCACCAGCGAATTAACATACCTGGTGCAATAACTGGTTTGCAGCCAGTAGCAGAAAGCTGGGGACATTTAACGAAGGCACATTCTGTATGAAAACCGTAGTCTGAGAGAACACCTACGGCCTGACAGTGTCCATAATAGTCAACAGCCACACGGTCGGAATAAGCAGCACAGACACTGCTGTAGGTTTCTCCGTTATGTCCACACACAGGTTCCACTGATTTGCAAAATGGCTGAAACACATAGAAATGTTTCAAAGATGAATTTATTTGTGCTACAGACAAAACTTCAGAGTACTTTTCGCATTAGGAAACCTGAAGTTAATGGGAATTCGCTGATAATATTGTTAAACATTCAAAAAAAAAGTAGGAAATCTAGAGTAAATAACCTGCCAGTTTATGAATGGGTAATAAATGCAAAGAGTAAACACTTAAAGAAGGCAACAGAAAAATGTAAGTTGGCTTTGAGAAATATACAGTAAGACATGTTTTGGGAAACAACATTTTTTTGTTCTGTGCTAATGCTTAAATAAAATGACCATGTCATTTAAATTAATCTACTTAAGATTATTATAATTTTATTATGCAATAGAGTATTATTTTATTAATAAAATTAATTTATCAATAAGACATTTGCTATTATAGTATTTATTGATATCTGAATGACTTACTACTGATTTATTTATTCATTCATCTCAGTGTGGTTTTGTGTTCTTAAAATTTAGTGTGTGCACGCATGTTGAGTCACCATCCCTGGAGGTATTTAAAAGACGTGTCGATGCAGTGCTTAGGGACATGGTTTAGTGGTGGACTTGGCAGTGCCAGGTTTATGGTTGGACTCTATGATCTTACAGGCCTTTTCCAACCAAAATGATTCTATGTATTCCTAACACATTATTTGAAAAGCTAAATTTATACACTTATTTTGGAAGAATAAAATCCATTACTAGACACCTCTGTCAAAAATATTTATTGTTGAGACCTTTACACCTATAAAAATAGATTTATTGTGTCCATTTTCTCTCAGAAAAACATATCTAGTGTGTCACTTGATTCAAACACATGTAAAAAATCAAAGAAAACTGTAATATAGGTTCTTCCTATCCTGCCTGTGCATGTATATTAGTCCAACATACTCAAGAGGTCAAATGCCAATAAACTAAGTTTCTGAACATGGACAGAAGCAAATGGAATTGCTGACTCTTTGCAGACAAGGTATGACTAATACTTTTGTCCAAAGTCTTGTGACATGACACAACTCATTCCACAACTTCTTGCCGACGTCTAAATATTTTATTAAACTAACTAGTAACTCAAGTAAGTCACCATAGCTATGTGATCACTGCATATCCTCTAAAATAGCAATACAGTTACAGTTTCTGTGTTACACACCTATACTAACAACAAAACAGATAGAGGACAAGTAAATGTGAGCACTCCAAACAACTTCATATTTTGCAGACATCTTCCCTATAAAAGAAAGAGGAAAAAAACTTAAAAGCTACCAGTGTCAAAGACTTCATGAACACGGACACAACTAGACATATAACTGCTGGAGAAAAAAAAACAGCCATGCAATATTCCTTTGATTCTTACTGTTCAAGAGCCGAACATTCTCTGATATCTCATGAGATATCTGATGTGCAACGAGAGGAATTATCTGAACTTAATGAGGGTGCTGAAAAAGGGCAAGAAAAAGAAGGTATGAAGACAGAAAAGGCAAAAACTAAAAGTGGGTTAAAAGAGCAACAGCATTTAGAAAACAGGAAAACCCTGAAAAAAAGTTCTGTACTTCTAAGAATTTCCATGAGTTGAGACCAATAGAGGTCTCAAATCAATTTTCATCATTTAAGGAAAAACCTGGAGATGAACAGCCTATCAACAGTAAAGCCAGCAACTTTGAAAAGAGTAGCTCCTGACTTCTCTTGTCAAGCGACAGAAATAGCCTGTCCACCCACACTGTAGGGAGTGGTGGGATGGAAGAACTAAACCTGATCTTAATCCTTCTCAGGGACTAATATGAAGACTAATCCAATCCAGACTAACTAAACAAAATATTACAGACTGCCTAGTCTCCAACAAAACTTATGTTATAGATCCTGAACAATGAACTTGGTAAACCTGGGGCACTATCGCGCAAAATGCTAGAGACTTTCTATGACTGGGCATTAATTTTTATTTAAAACAAGTTCAAATTGGTGGAAACTAGCATTTAACTAACCAAGGAACGGCACTAATTACTGCAAACACACTTCAGTGCAAGCTTTAATAGTGAAAAATATAGGATGACTTAATATAAATATCAGAGTATTACTCCCAAGAAAGCATAAGTAAAGCTTTTGATTGGTTTTGAGACAACTGTTAGCAGCGAAACACTTGACAAAAGTCTGAATATAATTTTGTAAGAGTATTTTTTCTGCTAGTGAGAATTACATTTCTAAAGGCTTAGTTTCAATGAAAACATTTTGTAAGCTATAAAAACAAAAATATTAAAAAGTTTAATATTAAAGAACAGAGAAGGTTTGATATTTATTGCTAGAACCACTTCCTACCTGGCATGGACCTCGGTATGCTAAACTTTTTCCTTTTTGGTACAAAGCACACAAGTTACTGTATTCCATGTTGTCTGTGTCACAAACAGGATCCCGTGTCTGGTCACAATTTAACTGCCTTGGCACACATTCATGCTGGCTACATTCAAACTTTTCAAAACTAGTCAGGCAAACTTGTTTCCTTGGTATGCACCTGCATAAAGTAGTAACAATTTCACATCATGTCACAGGATTTTTCAAGTCTCAAAATATTGAGGGAAAACATTTTCAGTGAAATTTTTTTCCAGAGCTAACCATGGTTCAGCAGAGCTGCAGGAAATACATGTGATAAAACATTCTGAATAGTCAATTTCAGGTCTCATCATAAACCTGAAACTGGTTCACACCATGTTTAGTCAATGTTTGTGGACGCAGCTACAGTTTCCACTAAAATTAATCTTTTACCAAGTATTTTTCAATGGATTTCCAGAAAAGGCTTGGATGAACTTCTTACCAACTCCTAAGCTTCGTTTTGTAATGCGTATTTAAGGAAAACTAGAGAAAACATGAACACAAAAACAGTGAACTGCAAGAGAAAAAGCTTATATTGCAGAGGTCTAGCTTCACCCTTCCTTGCAAAGGTAGTGAAAACAAGACTTAGAAGATTATATGATTTCAATTACAAGTATCTAATTGGATAAGCTTTGTACGTTCAGTATATTATATCACAAACAATCTTGGGGATGACTGCAAACAAACAGAAAAATCTAGTATTAACACAATTTCCTTAATTGGCATGTCACCCCTCTCAAGCCTTTACAGATAAGAAGTAACGAGCAATAAAGAGCAGAAATTCTTTCCCCTCTGTATTAAATATGTACCTTCCATGGTCTTGTCCACAAAACATTTGCCATATGCCCTGCAAGACATCCCTCTGCTAGAGAAATGCCATCCAGTAGAGTCTGATGAAAGGCCCAATGGCTTTTTAACAATCTCATCCTTCTATAAATGACAACAATGCTACCGCTGGATTATGTATAATGCATCCTTGTTCTCTCCGAGTGCTGCTGTCCTACACCTTTTCCTTCTATATTAGGGAAGACTCAGAAATTCTGAGATTTAAACACTTTACAAGTGGAATATAAGGTCTTAAATAGACTCAAAGCACTTCAGAGATGTTTTAAAACGAGCGTGTTTAGTTTACACTACATTGTCAAACTGAGACAGAAAAATGTATTGTGTACAGTCCTTTACTGAAACTACAAGTTAAAGTTATGGTATAAAACTGAAAAACCTCTCTTACTTTCCAAATTAAAAATATAAAAGGTAAAAAGTAGATATCCACTATGCAGCTTTGAAATTGCCATTTTCAATGCCATAATGGCTGTTACAGCTACAAAAGTACAGTGTTTTCTCTGCAGTATTCTGCATCAATGCACTTAAAGTGCAGAAAAAGGAAAAAAAATAAAATTGCTATAATCAGTTTTCACGAAAGCACAGCGTTACACAACCTCTTATGGTGGCTTTCTTTCAAAACAGAAAAATGTACAAATTCAAAGGAGACTGCAGTATTGCACAATACTGAGAAAATTAAAGGCAGAGACCAATATTATGAGCTACAGACTTTGATTTCTGTAAAAAAGGTCAGGTTTTCTTTTCTCCTGACACTAGGACAGAGCATATTTTTGTTTTAATATGTTCATCTATAAAGATTTTGGTTTTTCTGACATTGAAAAAACAGAGATTGTACAGACACAGTTTTCACAAGATATCAACCTATTTAAGGGAAAATCGAGTCTTCCAGACTGACCGATATTTTCCTACTTTAGAGGTAAAAAGCACAGATTGTTGTCTGAATAAGCAAGAATGAATCCAAGTCTTGAATTCTGGTGTGGGTTTTTTTTTTTTTTTAAACTACTAGAAGGACATGTGAAAAATAGTAGTAAAATGACACTTTTGCCATTTCAACAAAATATGATTCTACCATTTTTGAAAGCATACAGCAGTCTTCTTTGATTGCTAATGCTGAAATCTGAGTAATTAATTTAAAAGATACAGCACTACATAAACAGAACCAAGACTTGGCAGTTATTACAGTCCATTATTAATTATGTTAAATAAAAATAGCTACTTCAAGCAGTTATTTTTATTGGAGTACCCCAAAAGTAGAATGTTACTACAACACATTCAAAGAAAAAGTAAATCTGCTTCACGAGTAGATGATGCGAAAGAAAAGCTTAAAAAGATATTCTGCTTTTACCTCTGGTTTTTATTACAAGGGTTAGGGTTACAAGGATCCTTGGAAATACACGATCCAAATTCAAATTGATTGTCCTGGAGCCCAACACAACGAGCTATACATGCACTTGGATACGTGCGTCCATTTTGACCACATACTGGTACAAACTGATCTACACAGTTACACGGTAAACCTGTAAGAGCAACACACAAAACAGGAATTTGGTGCACGCTTATTTTCTGTGACAGAAGATAAACAAGGGGTCAACTAGGATATCTCTGACTTCCCGCAAATGCAAACACGTGCCCCATCTCCACCCACCTCCTCCCTCCTGTAAGTCGGCAATGCTACAGCACATACACACTTTTAAGTAGTAGGAAGGGAAGTTTGTGCCCTGCCTCCTTGCTAATTCTACTCAGTTTTCTCTATTTTTTTTCCCCGCAAACTCCTTATCTCCCGTCCCCAGTGGCATTAACCCGTCTCTACCTATTTTTACATATTACCAGAAAGTTTTATTTTTCAGTACTGATTTTTTTTTTTAAAGGTACGTGCGTTTTCTGAAGTGCAGCTTGGACATGAGAGATAAATAGTTAAAAGAACATATTAGTAACGAATTATCACGTGTTTTCCATTAATACTGTAGAAAGAATTTCGATGCTAAACCTCGCTCTAAGATTATCAAGCTTGCAGTTTCCATAGTTTGGAAAGTTACCTGTAAACTTCCGACGTTCATCTTCTGAACTATGTTCAGTCAGACACTGACGCGTAGAACATATCAAGTTTCCAGCAAAACATGAACAGACATTACAATCTATATTAAAGGATGTTCCATGGCCTTAAAAAAAATAAATAAGCAAATGCCTACAATTAATAAATATGAATATATAGTCTTATGGTATATTTGCATTACATAGGTATTGCATCTTAAATATCAATTGTTCCTGTAATTTCCCTTATTCAGTTTCTTTTCCAATTGAAATGTCTATCTTTTCTTAGATTTCAAGTTCTGCTTTATTCATTTAAAGAAAAAGTCTGTTCACATGTGTTGTTGATTAATTAGTTAAAAACAAGGAAGCAAGCACTTGTATCCTTTTAAAACCTGTAAAAGTTTGGCTTTTTTTTTTTTTTTTTTTTTTTTTAAGAACAATTAAAAGCTGCAAAAAGAAATACACTCAGAAAACAGAAGTAGCGGTGGCTAGTACATAGCACTTCTATTAATTCCGGCTATCAAGCTATTATTTTTAAATTTAAAGCTTTTGTAAAGATACATTCTTCTCCTAAATTAGTTTTACATAAGACCGCTAAATTTTCAGCCAGAATCTCATACACAAAACTCCTCTGCAGTCCTCATTTCTTTCCTTTGTGTGTACTTTATTTCAAGAGGTAAAAAGTGCCAATGCTTCATTCCAGTCTTCATTGGTTTGTAACATCCATTATAGTCATAATTTCAGGCTCAAGGAGTACAAGTTACAATGCAGCTTTGTCCAAAGCAGGGAATAAGACTGTAGAAACCCGGGTCTAGATTCAGCGTAAGAGACAGGTCTCTGTTCCCTCACTGGCTTTCTGAAAGGAGCCCCTTAATAATGCAACTGACACCATCACAGCTGCTTCTTGAGGAGGGAGCAATCTGCCTAACTGTTGCATTTTATAAGTGAGTAACTTTTTCCCAGCTGAATCTAAGAATCAAACTGCAAACGTCGGGAATTTTTCTTTTAATTTAGTAATTCCAGTTTGGTTTTGTGAACTGTCCATATGATTGCTCTTCACTGTGTTGTATGTTTTATGTAAATTTAATACATGTTGATGACAGACGGTCTATCCGTAACCCGGTCAGTTGTTAAAGGCTACCAAAAACCACACAGCTCTTCAGGAAAACGTAAGAGTAACTGTGCCTTACAAAATTAAACAATTCTCTCTAATCTTTCAAAGAGTTGAGATTAAGGATTAGAATTTCTGAAAAATATTACGGGGCACAAGGAAAATTCTCAGTATTTCAGCAATTTGGAAGAGGTACTCCTAGGCAAATGACTGCAGAACAAGAGGGGATGGAAAAGAAAGACTCTGTAGTACAAAAAGCTGTATTTAAAGCACAGTACTACCCAAGGAGGAGGAATCTGTCAGCAGGAAAGAAGAGTTTCCAAGATTTGAAGGTTATGCCAAACACAGGATCTCTTAGGTGATTCTTCAGGGTAAAGAGTAATTGCCTTAGGATCCAGCTGAAAACTGCAAGACTATTGGCTTTCACTATCAAAGAGTACACACAGGAAACTTCATCAGTAATAATTTCATAGAACCATAGAAAGTGTTGGGTTAGAAGGGACCTTTAAAGGTCCTCTAGTCCAACACCCCTGCAGGAAGCAGGGACATCTTCAACGAGATCAGGTTGCTCAGAGCCTCATCAAGCCTGGCCTTGAATGTCTCCAGGGATGGGGCCTCCACCACCTCTCTGGGTAACCTGTGCCAGGGTCTCACCACCCTCATTGTAAAGAACTTCTTCCTAATGTCTAACCTAAACCTACCCTGCTCTAGTTTATAACCATTGCCCCTCAACCTATCACTACATGCCCTTGCAAACAGCCCCTCCCCAGCTTTCTTGTAGGCCCCCTTTAGGTACTGGAAGGCTGCTATAAGGTCTCCCTGGAGCCTTCTCTTCTCCAGACTGAACAACCCCAACTCTCTCAGCCTGTCCTTGTAGCAAAGCTGCTCCAGCCCTTGGATCATCTTCGTGGCCCTCCGCTGGACCCGCTCCAGCAGGTCCATGTCATTTGTTTATAACATGCTTCCTAATAATTTCATAATTGGGGTCAATTCACAACACAAAAAAACCCCAGCATCAGAGGTTCTTTGGTTTACAGAGAATGGTTTTAAAAAACACAGTTCAGATTTTATGACTAAACCCTAGCTTTTTGCAACTGACATATAAACCAATTACATATAGTAGCTACAAAAAGTTCATATGGTGACCATACATTTTAATTATTTGTTTTTGATAGTAAATTCCAAATTCATTAGATGATGTAATTTGTATCTTTTATTATGTAATACCTAGAGTCTTAATCACCACACACACACTTAATGAGTAATTATGGCAAAAGCAGCTGTCTGGTTTTGTGGTGGTTTGTTTGTTTTAAATGGACATCATTTACTGAATACCTACCAGCTACACATATTGTCATTACAGTTAGCACAACTGACAGCCGTACACTGTGCAAATATAAAACACAAATGCAACTTCAGACATTTTTGTGATTATTTTCACCAATAACCTGAAAAAGTGCAAGTTTGTTTGGACAGAATGATTGATAAAAGCTTTCAGTCACCGTTCAAATAACATATTTGCTAATGACTGTATTTTAAAAGCATCTGCTTTCCCCAGATACTTTCTATAGCTGTATCATTAAAGTTAAGATGTTTTCAGTGTTCTGCTTCCATGAACAAATACGACCAATTTGGCAATACAAAGTAAGTTTTAAGTGTGTTTGGCTGACCTTGGATGGACAAAAAATGCCCACAACATTACAAGCTGTAAAGGCACGGAACACTGCAGGAAGAAATGTGTGTGTGCATGCGCCTCTGTGCCTGTGTCTACTGGAAATACACCCAGTGATTACTGGCTTTGTTCACTAATGATTCAGACATCAACAACTGTTTTGATAAAACTAGTTTTATGCAACTTTCACATGTATAGCTAGGTTTGTGGTAGGAGGGAGGATGATACAGTGAACACCTGATAATACACAAAAGAACCACTCAGAAGATAAGTTAACAACAACAAAGTGAAAGATTTTCTTGCATCCCTGTGCCCTGCAGAGGAAGTTAGAAGTCTAAGCTGGGTACCTTCTTCACAGGCAATGTGTTAGAGAACCTGCCTCAGAAGCAGCTCTAGGACAGACAAATGCTAACAACTCTGCAAGACCAGAAACATTCACTGAAAGACTCCAAATTAACTCAAGTGTGAAATACCGGCTAATATACGTGAACTTATTTATAACCTCTTGCTTTAAACTTCCATAGGGTTTGGATACCAATGCAAGTGGACAAAATGTGTACTTTTGTTTGTTTGTTTGTTTTAAAGGGTTCTGTGCATAATAAAGATAGGTAAAAATTCTGCGCAACACAAATGTGGTAAAAGTATAAAAGTTTGCATCAGCGGACACATACCTAAATACTATACATTGGGGGAAGGAATCACAATTTTTGTGCAAGTCACAAAACAAATGTTTTGTGATTATCTGAAGGAGTCAATAAGCATATGGACAACAGAAGATCAGGCTGATACACTTCAATGCTCAACAGACATCTAACAGCTCTTTAACAGAGGCTTTCAAGAAAAGAAGTAGAGATAGTAAAAAAAGGAGCTCACATGGATAAATAACTGTGAAACAGAACAAACCAACAACAAAGGGACGTCACTGGAGGAGTCTCCATGATCTAGGCAGTGGATGTTTTTAACATATTTATATGCGATCTAAAAAACAAGTGCAAGTATATACATGACAAAGTCTATCAATAACAATTAAGGTACAAAGGACCAAATATAGAAGAACTGCAAGAAAATCTCACCACGCTGACGAGGAAATTAAGAAAGGATATAGCAGAGGAAATTTATTGTTCTGAACATAAAGGGATTCTCTACAATTCACGCAATGAGCTGTGAGCTTACTGCTGCCACTTAAGAACTGGACCATGGCATTACAATAGACAGCTCTGTGAAGCATGACCTCAATAGAATTATTAGCCAAAAAAAGATAATGTGCAAAATAATTATGAAAGGAACATCATTTTGCTGTTACGTATACTTGATTGGGCACTTGACTGTGAATGGTGCATGAAGCTCCCAGTTCCCGTTTCAGAAGAAAACGTAAGAACTAGAAAAAGGGACGCAGTAGGGTAATAAATACGATCAAGAAGTATACAACTGTTTTTATATAAAGAATGACTAAATACAATAGGAACTGGCTTGCAGAAAAACTGAGAAAGCTGAGGGGAATATAACATAGGTTGAAAGAGGAGGCAAATAGGCAACAATCATTCATCAGCTTTTTCAATAGAGGAACTATGATTGATCTCATGAACTAAGAGGAACCAGATGAAACAAACTATCAAGGCTCAAATGAAAAGAAAAAAAAAGGAGTTTTTTTAGGCACACATATTTTAACATGTGGAACTTCTTGCCAGAGGTTATAGCTCAAGATAAAAGTTTCTGACTATTTCTTAACCCATATTTAAAAACCATGGACGACAAAAAAACCCAATAAAACAATGAAAACGAAAAGACCCCAAAACCAGTCAGGGCTAGTAAAGAAACCATCCTCCGCTCAAGGGGTCTGTGGTTTGAAGCACAGAACAGATTCTGGTAGAATGTTCATGTAAAATATGATTAAATCTCTGCCTTTTCTCATACTCCTCCCCAGACACCTCTATATCACTGGATATCCGATGCTGTTAAAAGGAGACTAAGAGTACCCACAAAGTTGGAATTCAGGAAACGGGCAGCCATTTATAGTCAGTTACACTGCGCTCAAACCTCAGAGCTACAGCATACTTAAAGTAGATCAATTTGTTTTGCTGCTTTTGCCTCATGCCTGTGGCCTACTGGCTCCCCTCAGAACTTTTTCCCTCTTCAATCCTCAGAGTTCCCACCAGCAAGTTCTTCTACTAGAAAGGAAGCTACCTATTATCAAGTATCATAAAATACAGGGGACGCGAGGCAAGTCAGTGACCTTTTGGTTGAAAAATGGTGTACTAAGAACACTCTTCACACAGGTTTTTCATAGGTTGAGAAAGACACAGCTCAATATTGATTTAAATAATAGAACCCTCCAGCATATGCAAGAATTAAACAAGTACTGTATATAGGGATGCAAATATTAACTTTCGTATTTTCTGATAAACTCTGTATTTGGATTTTCTGGGTCTTCTTATGTACCTCCGAATTCATTACTGAAGGAACAGGTGCTGTATAAAGATATAATCACTGTTCTAATACTTACTTTTTCTTTGTCCTCCAACAATGCATGATTTTTGGAGGTCAACACAACGCATTTCCATGCAGTTTTCTAGCAATCCACTGTGTCCACAGGTACAAATCTTGTAACAACCAACATCACCAGCTGAGGATGGAACCTGAATAAGCGTACCTTGACGGACAATAAAATCTGAGGCTTCTCCCAGTTTGCAACCTATATACATGGAGAAATTTTAGCTCATATTTAGTAAATACTTCAGCAACTGCCACTACAAAAAATAACTACTAATCTTTGACTTGTGAAAAGGCTACAGTGTTCCTAAATAAGCCTTGCTCTCACCCTTTAGTCAAATTCACTCATTTCATTGAGGCAGCAAGTAGAAGAAATAGAAGATATTTGCTTGAGACAATGTTCTGAAGTACACGTAGAAATGTCACTTCAGAAGAAAAGATTGGTAATTCCAAGAGTTCAAGTAATCTCATTTTCCACAGTTCTGCAGTAGTATGAAATGTATGTGGTATACCACATAAGCTTCACTCTCTCCAATACACAAACCGAATTAAAAGGTCTCAGAAGCAAAGCCCAGTCATTTCCCCTCTCTCGTGTATTTCATCGTGTCTTCCTTCCCTACTTGCATCTCTTATGTGAAGGTAGACGTGAAGACAGGAGAAAGAGAGCAAAAGCAGGAAAACTGGATTAAAAAAAAAAAAGAAGAATGGAAAGGAAGGAAAATGGTTTTAAAAATTGCAAAGAAATCATAACAACAGAAATAGTAGATTAAAATTACCCTAGAAGTGATGGACTGCAACAAAATCCCCCAAAACTTTCAACCAAGAAAAAGACCGAATTCAAACATAACAGTCAGCTTCCAACCTTTAGAGGAAGTAAACTATCTCTTCAAAAGCTCTGGGTGAGCTTGTTTTCAGATCTTTTTGAATTACTTTTGTAGCAAGCAAAGACAGTACAACCTCTGTAGTAATAACGCTCAGCTTTTCAGAAAGACTAAAATATTTTGTATGGGGCATAGAAGCATAACCAAAACAACATCCCCAGGCTCACAAAAAGAATGAGCTGAAGTCTGTCCGTGCTTTTAGAGGAGCACAAGTGTAGCAGATGTACAAGCCAAGCAAAACCCAGTTTACCTCTTTGCAACTAAAAATCGCTGGAGAAACTGCTGATCAGCCACAAAACTGCTGGAACAAGAGAGGCTCAGGGAACTGATGCGAGACCATTATGGCTGCGTTCTCACATCACCCCCCTAGAAAGGGGGCTTCTTCGTGCAATTCAGTTTAAAAATCAGCGTCGCTCTCAATTACTCAGGCTCTCTTAACACGTGCATTCAAGCGGTCACCAAATGCAAGCTTTCCTCTATGCTTCAAGAAATACAGGTGATCCCTCGTGTCACTGAATGATACCTTTAGCTTTAAAGGAAGGGGAAAAATTGTGGCAAGCACTACTGGTGTCTAGGGTAGAACGATGAAGGGGCTGTAGAAGTTGGACATTGCACAGTCTTCTACCTCCTTTCGTAGATTTGACCCTTGCTATCAACACCATCCAGGCTTGCCATTTCAAAGTTAGATAGCTGAAATTCACTCTACATGAGGCTCTCTCTCCAGTCAGCTCACATTTATGCATGGTGCAGAAGTTACAAAATACCTGTGTTCTAAAAAATAGTTCCCAAATGACCACGAATGCCTTTCTAGTCAGATACACCTACATTAAAAGTATCACTCAATGGAGCAGCAGCAGAATTGCAGTGAACTGTGTACTGCTGCATCTCCAGATATCATCTTTAATGAGAAGTGGTACCATTGTTCTCATGGAAGGACAAGGCAGCACAAGATTCATTATTCATATTTTTGTTGTTTCCCAATGTCAGTGTCTTTTTCTTCCAAACTGTAAGTCTACACACAGATTTGGGAGACACAGAGCTAATCTGCCTTGCAGTTCTGCCTTCTTCATGTCAATGAACACATCACGCTGTCCGTCATTAAAGATGAAGTGCAGAGATGCTGCCTCAGTGCTGCAAACTCAAGTAGTAGAGAGAAGGAAGGAGAGGCAAATTTATTATGTGCTGTGCCAGTTCCTTCCCATGCCCTAAACCTAGGCGCTCTGAATCCAGTGAAGCAGCGACACTGAAGCTCTTAAGAAAAAGTTTAAGAAAATATTAATTTACTCAGACCAGAACTAGTTACCCATGAGCTGCTAGAGAGATTTTAAGAACTTGACCTGGCCTGCAAAGAAGGATTTGGGACAATTCCATGTAAGATACCACCTTTTATTTCAATATAACATTGGAATTGTTGCCACTGCGAATGTATGTTCCAGTGCGCCCTGCATTTGAGAGCTCTGAGAATCTTAGCAAAATGCCCTACCAAGACTGACAGCCTGTTTTTCATTAACTTCAAGGCAAGACATAATGTGCATTTATTTCACCAGTAAGGAAAAAAGCGTGGATATGGCTAATAACATATGGAAATACATGGCAATACATGTCACCGTGTCTGCAGAAGCAGTGAGCTGCACAGTAGTTGCAGTATTGTATGCTTGTAATTTTAAATATCTGGCAGGCTGCTTAGAGATCGTGTATGGACATCTATTTCTTCTGAAAAATAAGTAATATATCTTCTAATAAGACATTATGTTTCAGTGGAGAATGAAACTAGAAGCACATCAAGAAATGAAAAGAGCTACAAGGCAGGCTACACCTTTTGAAAACAGAAGATTATTGTGACAATAGTTCTTTTGGGATACCAAAAATTCACTTTAAAACTTCGAACAAAATCTCACTTACATATGTGTATCAGCAACATTCAGGTAAACAGAAATCCAAAACCCCTTACCTGGCACACACAAATACGGAAGACACAGTTCTCCAGATTGACATCCTTTTCTATTTACCTCACATAACTGATTAGCTGCACATGGATTCGGATTACATGGATGTGTAACATCTTCTACAATGTTACCTAAAGAACTCGGGCCTGAAAACAGAATATACAGGATATATATTGATTCAAATGGTTTATTTTTCTTCAGTAAAGCAAGGCATTTCTTATATTCAGTAATATCGCATTTTTGACAATTCTGTGAAATATTTTTTGTTTTTTTTTAACTACACTTGTAGAGGCTTGACATGACAACGTAGTTAACTTTTGAAATAAGTTTACTCCTCAATCCTGGAAATAATGACCCAGATGATTCTTCAAAAGCAAAATATATTTCCTCTATCTTCTTTCCCTAATAATTTTCTCTATATGATGACAATAAAAACTTACAAGGACAGTGCAATCAAGAGAAGTCCCACAGTCAATGATTAACAAATTGGAGGTTTAAAGTACCCTTGACAATTAATCAAGCTTGCTATCATTGATAAACTTTTGTTTCTGTTTTCCCTTTAACTCTCTAGTAACGTTCTCTTGTTACAAGATTAAGGAAAGGGAAGGCAACATGCAAAAGCATCAGCTAAATGGAAAGAACCACCCAAAGCTTTAATACATTGCCTCTCTGGGAACAATTTATTTGTTGAGGCAGGCTTTCAGTTGCAGCTTTACTAACCAAAATTTTACTATTTTCAAAGTTCCTAGGATTCTGAGAAAGACATTATTTCTTTCCAAATTTGATTTGGAAGAAGATCTAAAACGGATAAATCCTATAAAGCTAAAAAGGTCTAAATCCTAGAGACATAAATGGAATAGGAAGTTGTAACAGGGTAGAGCAGATTTTCCATTATTTGGAAATAATGAAAAAAGATGCATTTAAAGGAAATCTAGAACCAAGACAAAATTTTACTAATACAATTGTATTCCACACTGAGGAATAAGACATGCTAGAAGAAAACAGAATCACAAAAACTTCATTCTTCCACATACCTACTAAACTCATGATCTATTGCCCCAATAATTAATTTGGTTTTGGGTTATTCTAATTGCACAGTTAAAGCACACAGTTTATGCACCAGGGAAGAGTGTAATTTTGTACATCAAGAAGTTGTGCTCTAAATCACGATACTGTTTAAGTGACATTTCAGAGAATCACAGAATTGCAGGGGTCAGAAGGGACCTCTGGAGATCAGCTAGTCCAACCCCCCTGCCAAAGCACGTTCAACTACAGCAGCTTGCACAGGAACACGTCCAGGTGGGTTTTGAGCATCCCCAGACAAGGAGACTCCACCACCTCCCTGGGCAGCCTGTTCCAGTGCTCTGCCACCATCAACGGAAAGAAGTTCCTCCTCAGGTTTAGGTGGAACTTCCTGTGTTCCAGTTTGTGCCTGCTGCCCCTTGACCTGTCACTGGGACCCATCCTCTTTACATCCACCTTTCAGATGTTTCTAAGATTTTATGAGGTCTCCTCTCAGTCTTCTCCAGGCTAAACAGACCCAGGTCTCTCAGCCTTTCCTCATAAGAGAGGTGCTCCATTCCCTTGATCATCTCCATAACCGTCTGCCGGACTCTCTCCATTAGTTCCCTGTCTTTCTTGCACTGTGGAGCCCAGAACTGGACACACTACTCCAGATGTGACCTCACCAGGGCAGAGTAGAGGGGGAGGATGACCTCACTCGACCTGCTGGCCACACTCTTTTTAACGCACCCCAGGATATCCTAAGAGACCTCTGGCCTTCTTGGCCACAAGGGCACATTGCCGTCTCATGGCCATTTATTTGAGATCAGTCCTTCCAAGCACGATCCAGCTTTTGTTCTGTAAATAAATAGTGCTAGTGGTTTTGTTATTATAGCACTTTTTTGGCATGTGAGATGATTTCTTGAAGAACAGAATTTCCTTAAAGTAAGATTAACTAGTCTATTTTCAACTAGGTAAAAATCACTGAGCTTCAACAAGTCAGATTAACAGATGATAAAGATTAGTGTACTTGCACTGAATATAGAAAGTCCCCAAAAGAGAAGTACAGTGGGTTAGCTTTGGTTAACAGCCAAACTCCCAAGCAGTCCCCAGACCCCAAACAGCATCAGGGTAGAAAATAGGTAGAACAGGAACAGAAAAACTCATGGGCCGGGATAAAGACAGGGAGATTGCGTAAGAATTACCACTGCAGGCAAAAATGACTTGACCTGGGGAAAATTAACTAAATCTATTGCTGATTAAAATACATATCTAATTACAGATTCAGGTAATGGGAACAAAAGACAAACATTGAAGCAACTTCTTTATTCTGCCTTTTCCCAGGCTCTCCTTCACTCCAGATTCTTCTGACCCTGCCCCAAGTGATGCAGTGGGTACTGGGAAGTGGGGGATGATGGTGACTATGATCAGGACGCAGCAGTTTTCCTCTGCTGCTCACTCCTTGTCACACCTTTCCTCTGCTCCAGCATGGGCTCTCCACAGGCTGCAGCTTCCTTCCAGATATACCCATCTGCTGTGGCATGGGGATCTTCCACAGGCTACCTTGTGGATATCTGCTCTGCCATGGAGCACTTCCTCTCCTCCTGCTCCTCTGATCACGGTGCTACCTCTGTTGTTTCTCCCTCTCCCTGTTCCCTTCTCCTCCACCTGTCTGACACTTTTTGCCCTTTCTGAAACATGTTTTCACAGAGGCAACACAAACTTTGTTAAGTGGCTCAGCTTTGGCCTGTAGTGGGCCCATTGCCAAGCTGGCTGTGTCTGGTACAGTGCAGTCCCTGACATCTACCCATACACACCCTGCAGCCTCCACTGCTACCAAAACAATCTCATCGCACACACCCAATGCGAGAACGAATAAACGTAATGAGCTATGGCAATTTGAAAAATCCAATTTTCCCTAATAGGCTAATACAATGTTTCAAATTCAATACAATTTTCTTCAAAAGAAATAATGAAAGCTCTTAAAAGCAACAATAAGCATTCAAAGCATCTTGGTTTCTAATTTTGTTGCATACCTATGTTGATACTTACTCAGGTATGTATCCAAAGGGATACAGTTCTCCAAGTCATCTGTTGGCGACAAGAGCTCACAAATACTTTCAGCTGAGTGGCCTTCAGGGAATTTATTATGATCTCCACATTTCTTCAGTATTTCCACACAATCTGATCTTCAGATAAGTAAAGAAACAGAACTACATGAACACTACTTGAGGAAAAAAGGTCTTGTATGAAAAAGATTTCTTTACGCATTCTTCCCTTACTCAAATCCACAACTTTCCCCTTCTGCCTCACAACAAAGTGTTTTTATCTTTCTCTCTCTGTATCTATCTATCTATACATATATGTGTATCTATATATGCTACATTTTACGTACAGGGGAGACAGATAGGAACTACTGATTACTTACTCTTCCTCTGCTTCAGGCTTGGTGATCTTTATTTTCTCTGGCATCATACACATGCATCTTTCAAGACCAAGCATTTCCTTGATTTGCTGATGTCTACTTTGGGTTGAACACTATCTTACTACCTGTACTATTTCCCAGTCTCTTTTTTACTCAATCACCTACTTTCAAAATTTTTTTTTTAAAAGCAAACTTAATTTTTTTCAGACCCTTCTGTGAGCTGACAATCACCAGCAGTTCCCAAAACCAAAAAAAACAGGAAAGGTTTTACAGACACCACAGAAAGCAAAAAACCCACCCCAACAATAAATCAACTTTACAATGGACGCATATATATCCATCTCTTTTAACAGGCAAGCGTCTTCCATTTACAGTGATGGAGATTCATGCAATAGAAACTACACAAACTCATATTTCTTCTGTGTTTGCACAGACATGTTTTCCTATTGTAAGTCAAACAACAGTCCTACAGCAGCTTTTTAGTTCTCATTAAAATCCTTAGTAGAAACTGGTTTTCCTCCCACAGTACTTACTTGCAGATAATACTTCCTCTAGATTTGCTGTGGCAAGGTTTAATCTGCAGTGAGCAGGCAATTGCCTTCCACATTTCTGGTTGGCATTTTTTAATATCAAGCACGGGAATATTTATAAATGGCATCTTAATACTCCCTTTTTCCCATAGCTTCATGTCATTCATGGCTCCCTGGTCTGACTGAGTATTGCAGCTCCTAAAAAGTTCTGTTGGTCTTAAAAGAAGAAGTTAAGATATGGCATGTATACAAGAAGAAGAAAACACCACACATTTTACCTTTTACCATATGAATCCCACAGCCTTAATATTGCTTGCTTTTCATGACATAAAAGAAATTAATCCCTTCAACAGTTAAGCAAGTTCAAAATCAATTAGAATTCTGTCTTTAAGGAAAACAAGCTCTTTAAGACTCAGGGCTGAAAGTCCCTTCTCACCTCTACCTCTTAGATCAAATATCACTTCAGTTTTTCTTATGTCAAGACAGTTGACTTAAAAGCAAATATTTTAGATATCCTGAATACCTGTGTGAATGTTTGCTGATGAATCACTAACGCAAGTTGTTTTATTATTTATATTTGCCCAGCCTGCACCTATCACATACGTGATTCTACTAATATAACATTCATGCCACTGTACACTATTTCAAAGAAAAGCCAGAGATGTCTAATAGCTAACAAAATGTTAAACATTTTTTGAAACTCAAACTGTTTAGTTTGTAACCTTGCAATTACTAGTTCAGACACCACTTTAAATCATGCATCTTGTCCTACAGAGTATAAACCTACAGAATTACCTCTGAAAGAAAAGGAATTTTGAAAAAGTAACATGTAAACTTTAACAAGAATTTTTACCTTATTTATAATACACAACATTCCAGTAGTCATGGCTTATTTGTCTATACAGTAAGACAGAGGAACACGCAGCTAATACATGATAACATTTTACAAGTTCATGGGCTAGCCTTTATTCTTTAAAGTTTTGTTACGTCTGTTGCTAAATACGTTTCCAAAAGTTTATTCTAAAGAAAAGCTATTTATTTTTAAGTTATCTAAAAAAATATTTGCAGAAAGACAGCTACATACAATCTCAAAATAAGCCTGAAAAACATTTTATTTTTTAAAATCAAAGCACAGGAATTCCTTTATAAAATATTCAGTGTCTCTCTCCTACCTGTTATTAAAATTAGTGCAGTAAGTAAGATTTCTACAGCCCAGCTGACAAGGTTCTCGTACATCTGCTAAACAGGTCAACATGGAAACTTCAACTGCATTATACTCACAAAAACGATCAAATTCTTGCCAGCTCTGTGAATTGCCCCAGCTTGTGCTATAAAGTTTAGTGCAGAGCTCTCTGGAAGAAAAAAACATAGATGAAGAAAATAAAATTGAATGAACATCAGTCATTAAGATACAGCAAAGCCTATAATTTCTTTCCTGATCACAACAGCCCACACTCGCTGCAGGAGATTGTTAGCGCCCACAAAGTCTGCAATAGTATCTAGATGTTGTGCTCAAAGCAAATAACCCCACTTCACTGTTTTCCAAGTTTTCCAGTTTCGTTTAAGAATGCTAGCAAATCTTTAAGCTAGGAAGACTGAAAGACTTCAGCATATAAAGCTTCAATATCGAATCAAAATACAATAGCTGGAAACCTGAACTAATGACTTTGAGGTGAGAACTATTCCAGCTGATTTTACTTGTAACAAATCTAGGTTGACACAATAATGAACAACTTCTAATCCCATCATTCAACTTCAAACCACATCTTCTCCTCCTACAGAAAAGACTGGCAAGCAGAATACATTTCTTTTGCCCTGATGATGTTTGAAACAGGTGTAGCATTCATTGCTTGATTTTGAGAGGTTTCCCCAGTGTCAGCAATACCCCCATCACTCTGTTCACAGCAATATCCTACAAATTACAACCCTTCCCAACCCAACTGAAGGTATGGAAATTCACTGTACTATTAAAGTTTTCTGCATACTGAAAATGAGAGAGAAGGATCCATTTTTAGAACTCACTGTCAAAGCAAGCAACTAAAAGATAGTACATCCACTGCCCTATGCTACAACATTCTAAGAAATAACATAACTCAGGGGTTCTACTACTAAACTCATTGTAAGATCCAGCTGCATTCAGGATCTGTTGTTTTGTTACTGGAAACTTTGATATTAAAGGAAGTAACAACTCAAAAATCAATGTTTGCAACTTATTTTGACATAATGATGTATTTAAAATGCAATAATGACCTATTTTTAAAGTGGACAGATAAACACCCTAAACTGAAAATGCTACAATTACAGTTGGTTGCAAGTGTGCAACTATCTGCTGGAAATATATATATTTTTTTTTAATGTTGGAATAATTAGTTCCATGATTTAACTGTTAGATGACCTAAGTTATTTTTCATTGTCAAAAATCTGAATAGCATTTAGTAAGGAATACCGCTAAGGTTTTAACACGCAGGAACCAGGTACTTGAGAGTTTGTGCAGTTCATTGTGCCCCTGGCTCTCTTTAAGCATCTGGTTAAGGCCTCTTCATCTTGTTGCAATTTTGGCTATTATGACCACAAGCAAAGTATAGGTTTCATTAACTTAGTGTGTCTGCTATAATAAGCCGGTGCTAAAAGTCAGAAAAGTGTGATTCTTCACATGGAAGAGTATTTTTTGAGATACAAAGTAAGTACTGGACAGGATGTGACCCATCTGACGACCTAAACCTGTGGTTTTTTTTCTAAGAGTTCACAGAACTCTCTCTATTTGATGCATATAGCAGGATTGAGGCAAAGGCCTGATAAGAGACAACTTCTGAAGCATTTTCACAATTGGAAACGAGGGTAGAGAGATACTGACCTACATGTGGAAGAATTTGCTTTAGAACAGCAATGGAGCTTAGCTCCATCAAGGCCTGTTGAAGGTGGAGGGTGCACAGTGACTCCTGGGTGAACAGATCTTGAACTCTCAAGAAAACATTGCCAAAGCGGGTCCTGAGGGAGAGGCATTGTTTTACAGCCTTCTATAAGTCCATCAACAATTTCAAGCTCTGTTTTCATTGACATTAGAATTCTTTTACAAGCAGTCTGACACGCATAGTCTTCTGCTCTATCACAGCAATATAAGCCTGTTAAAAAATTTAAAAATACTTAATGATCAAGCATACAATAATCAAGACGCATGATATAATAGCCCTCAGAGAAAACACACTATAAGGAGGCTTTTTAGCCCTACAAATAATCTCAAATAACATTGCTTCTTTTAAATGCAAACAGAATCAACTGTGGAAAAACCCCACCAATATGTATAATTAAAAAAAAAAAAAAAAATCAATAATGCACCTACAAACAAAAGTTATCCTTACATAAATTTATATAATTACACTTATAATATAGAAATACATTAATACCATTCATACAATAAACTTATACAATAACACACTTTTATATAAAGCGCATACAATCCTCAATCATTTTCAGTATTTTTTATAGCTTTCAGTAAAGAAGGATTTTTTGTACTTACTATCTGTAGGATTTCTCATTGGATATGACTGTGTATAGTTGTTCACACAGTGTATAAGCTGAGGGCTAATAGATGCACAGTAATTTTCAACTGCTTTGATTTGTGAAGGACCAGGAGAAGAGTCTGTCCGAAAAATTGCTTGACAATATTCCCGACAGTTTGTATGATGACCTGCATAACTGCAACAGACTGACCCCACTGGGGAAACAAACAAACGAAAATCAGTGAGCTTCTACACAGATAAATGAAGAAACAAGCATGTTTGTACCACACACAATGATGCTCAAGGTATTACTGTGAAAAAAAAAAAGTGAAGAAATTCTTCTATGTTCTGTTAAACTAATCTCTGTCTAAGGAATGACTGGTAATATCTGTAACTAGCCAAATTACATTTGTTTGTTTGGCTGGAGAAAAAAGTCCCTAAAGTGGTCTTAAACTCAAGTTCAAGACATCAGCAAGACAGCTGAATTTTACGTTCAGCTGCTTTGTTCTTATTTAATGTAACCAGACTTGTCCTATAATTGAATTATTAGACAAATATTAATAGTAAACAAATAAATATGAGTAGTATCCTAAAAGTCATTCAAAATACCAGACAGATGGTGTCATGATTCAGCCATTTTTGATGTTATTAAATCTACTGTTCTTGTGAAATACTTCTACTAGAATTAATTCTGAGACACTGATTTCTCTTCATTTTATATATTTTATATCAGGCAACAAAACGCCTGCATGGTGCAAGGTTTCATCTATGCATTTAATTTTGTTACTTAACACTCAAATGAACAAAGCAGAAGGAAAAAATGAGCTTCTAAGCAATTATCAAAGTGTATGTATCAAAATACACAAATTAAAAACTGATACAAATTATATGGACAACACAATCCCCTTATTACTTGAGCAATAAAATTTATGCAGGTGGCTTGTTATTCTATGGAACTGAATTCACATGGTTTGTGCATATGTACACCCACAGAATTTCTTACATTTTAGAGAAAAAAGGATAGAATGATATAAAAGAAAAAATAAGAGACAAACTGTTCATTTCATACTTACTTTCATTTCTGTTAATACAACTAAAGAGAGCATTCTGAAATCAAAACAAAAATAGCGTTACTAGCCAGAAAAATTCAAATAAATACTTAAGTGTCCAGTAATTTCTTATTTTAAGCTACTAAATCAAACTTTGTTATTATTTGCTCCGATTGGATTGGACTAAAACAAAAACACTATACAAAACCACGGAAAGTAGGAAATTAAAAGATCAGGGTCAACCAAGTTCTGTGTGTGCTTGTAATAAAATACATAAATATTCAAGCAAGTAAATAGGAAGACTTTCCTGGGCTAACTCAGAAACAGCATGCTATAATAGGATGTCCCCACGTGTTTTTTTTAATTACAACAATTTTAAAGACCCTATGTGAAAAAAAGAACTGTGCTCAGATGCACACATGCAAACAGAAAATCTCAACTAACTCAACAACAATATTCCTTAAAAGCTAAAGCATGCTATCAACTCCCTCAAACTGGAGCCAAGGGGCAGCTGGGGGATATGCAGCACGTTAAATGACAGAAGGAAGGAAATACATACACCTTGCTGTTTTGTTTCAGAGGATTCTAATCCACAGAGCGATCATAGCGTGGTCTGGGTAGGAAGAGACCTTTAAAGGTCATCTAGTCTAACCCACCTGCAATGAAGCAGGGACATCTTCAACTAGATCAGGTTGCTCAGAGTCCCACCCAACCTGACCTTCAATGTTTCCAGGGATGGGGCATTTAACATCTCTCTGGGCAACCTGGGCCAGTGTCTCACCTCTCTCACAGTAAAGAATTCCTTCCTGATATCTAATCTAAATCTGCCTTCTTTCAGTTTGAAACCGATACCCCTCGTTCTATCATTACATTCCCTGATGAAGAGTCCCTCCCCATCTCTCCTGTAGGCCCCCTTTAGGTACTGGAAGGCCACAATAAGGTCTCCCCGGAGCCTTCTCTTCTCCAGGCTGAACAACCCCAACTCTCTCAGCCTGTCCTCATAAAAAACGTGCTCCATCCCTCTGGTGCCCTCCTCTGGACCTGCTCCAACAGGTCCATGTCTTTCCTGCCCTGAGGGGTCCCTCAAGACTATTGAACTGTTGACTATTGAACTCTTGCCCAAAAGAAGCACAGTCTTCCCCACAATGAAAAAGCACATTTCTTCTTAAAAAAACAGATACTGCATATAAGCTTTCCAGAACTTATCGAAAAGATGAAGTCATGAGGTTGAAATTCCGAAATGTAGCTGCAATCACCCAAGACTTTAAAATTATATGATCGTGAAAAAGAGAAATTTGAACCCCCTCCACACGTCCGAACACCAGATTATAAAAAATGATCAAATACATTAACATAGTGACAAAATACAAATCCCATCTTCATTAACCTCCTGATTGCCTTCATTTCCTCTATCCTCATCATTAAATAAATTTGTATTTTACACAGCATCTACAGAAGAAAACAGAAACACCGTCATACCGATCCACAAACATTATTGTGGGATTAAAATCTTGCTTCAGTACACCAAAATATCAGATGTGCTACAATCTTTACGTAAGAAAAGGAAGAGACCTCAAAATGCAGACCTAACTTAAGCTCAGTAGTTCACTAGATCCCCTTCATCTATGTTAGTTACTAGTATTCACTGCATTGCAGAGAAGTGGGTATCCCCAATAATCTTTGGAATATTTTTGTGAAAACTTCTACTGCTGCAAACAGATGGAAACGTTACATTTTTAAAAGTGAAGAAAAGACAAACGTATCAGGAATCATCTTGATGTTTTTATTTTTCTTTTTGTTTTAGAGATTGTTTAGAGTGCAGGAGTTTGGTTTTCAGTTCATACTCTCTACTGGCTTTCTTCTCAGAGATCATTTGAGTCAATTAATCTGTTTTGGCAGCACCCTTCTTTTCCCCCCTAATCTAGGTAGGATTACAGAGAAAAGCAAAGTAAATATCAAAGTGATCAAATCTCCCAATGGCTAACCCATATAAATACCAGTAGCTACAACATCTGAATGCTGAGGATTTCCTCTCAAGCAGCTTGCTCGCATTCTGTTACGCTGAACAGGGAAGGGCAAATACAGAAACGTCGCTCTGTTCACAGGAACGGCACAAACAGGCCATCTCATCTCTACTAGACAGCTTCAGTATATAATCCACACTTTCTGCACCCTTTCCCTTAACTACTCACCTTCAGAGACATCTGAAATCCTGACACCAGAATCAGTAAAGGTTAGAGAGTCCCAACTTCTTATTTTGTTGAAGTGCTGCTCATCAGGCACATGTATTCCACTAGAGAACCAGAGAATTGCACAATCTGACTTTCCCTTTTTAATTATTTTCCTCATGAAAGTTTTTTTAAGTACGTAAGTAAAAACATGACTCTTTTTACATGTTGTGTGTCATTTTCATAGCTATCTTCGTACTCTTTTCTGTTGTTCACTTAAGAGGAAGCACTTCAAAACACAGATTGGCTCTCTATGCATTAATTGGCATTCAAATTAATTAGCATTCCTGCCTAGACTGTTCTGATGAAAATCTGAAGAGCCAAAAGAATTACGTACTGTACCAAAAGATGGAAGACTCACATTTTAACTTAGACTTGAAAAGCCTCAAGCCTTGACGTTTCAGTTTGTATCGTGCCATTAATGATTTTATGTTATGCTGTAATTTAAATCACAAGTTCCAACATGCCAATTGCTCCTTAAGCCATGTAAATCATAGTGCCACAATCCTGTATTCTACAGTATCACAGTTATATCGTCTTTTGCATAATATATTTTTGGGTAGTGAAATATGGTAATAGTCAATCACAAGATTTTAAAGAGGACTGTCCCAATAGTGTAGGGAGCAGCATCACTTTCTTCTATTTTCAGTCAGAAATCAGTTTAAGCCATAGGTAAGCCATGGCAGATGTGGCACTGAAATAATGACCTTAAGAGAATAAACAGTAATCTAACTTGAAAATCTAAGTTAGTTTTCCATGAACACCAGCTACTTATAATTTTAGTAATCATGAATGAAAGCACAGGTCTTCTGAAAACACCTCACACACAGATTCAAAAGCCTGCCTAAACATATTTGGTAGAAAATAAAATAAAATTTTATTTTATTCTTCTAATATCCTCTACCAAATTTTAGATCTTTTCTCCCAAGAGCAAAGATTCCGCACATCTTTTCCGAGACTGAGAATGAACTTGCAGCAACATTCCTCATCCCAGCAGCAAGTTTTCATCTGATTCACTTCAGATTTTCCCTCTTTACTCCCCACAAAGCGAATCCTGTCACCCATTCATCTGTGTAACACAGATGAGGGGCAAGAGAACTCATGGAAACAGAACATGCAGACAGAGTCAACACCCTACATGTGTAAAGAACAGATTTATACTGTTGCCTAAAAGCTCATGCCATTTTTATAGCTCCATACATCCTTCTCTATGGATGCCAGACAATGTTTATCAAAAAGTCACTGTTTCAACGTGGCCACCTGGTTTCTTTGGGACCTTTCGTGTATGAAAAAAGAAACAACTGTCAGATAGGAACTGCCACATATAACATCACTCCGACACAAAAATGACTGTCTTCAGACGCTGCTGAAATTAGACTTCTCCATACCCACCCTGTATCAAACACTGGAACACAGCATACACACCAGCCGGGTAGAAAGCGACAGTGTAATTTTATTAATTAATGCACTGGGACAGTGGAGGCTCCTGAAAAGTCTGAAGTCTGTCTGTCATGGTTCTGACTCTACTGTTAGCAGAAACAATACCTAGAATCATGATGTAATGCTGCTATAAACTTGGCTAAAAATTGTCATGTTATTTTAAAGTTCAATGTTACAAAAGAGTTATTAAAAAGCAGTTCAGGGATAATAGTGTCACTGGCCCTATTAGCTCAGACTGCAGTTTATAACTACACAAAACCCAGAGAAAAATGAAGAACTTTATGGTGTCTATCAACCTTCCTCCTCTAAAGGAGGGCTCAAATTGAAACAAAATTATCTTATAGCAATTTTACACACCAATTTTATTCAGGGAGGATGCCCTAACCAGATAATAAGTCTTCTTTCTGTACTTTGAAACTATACTTCCACAGACTGCTGAATGACTGGAATGACGCTTGTATTTCTGTTCAGAGGAGGTGGTCTTATCTTTTCCACCTTGTTTTCAGCTCTTCTCTCCCTGCTCCCAGCTATATAGCCTTGCGTATGCCTTTACACCAGCTGCGCACTAATCATCTCATGACCCGATTCTTCTCCGTAACCCTGCTGAAACTCCTTTTCTCTTCTCCCAAGAGTTTAAAGCAGCAAATTCAACACGTATATTATAAAGTTAGACTAGAATAGTCTTCTAGAGATCATCTTTTAGATGGACCTGACAGAGGCAGAGTAAGGCAAGGAGAAGTATATATGCAGGGAGGGAGGGAATGTGTGTGGAAGGAGGGCAGCTGCAGGAAGGAAGAGGAAGAACTTCCGCTGCGCTGAGTTCTTGAAGCAACTCACCATATTTCATGAAACTGTAGTGCCTGTACCCACCACAGAATACAGTGTTAGTCAGGGTGCTGACTTTGCTCTTTGTGTACGTCTGGATAATTGTTCAGTTTCTCAGAAAGTACACATACCCAATGTGGGGAGTGGATTTATACAGACATGAAAGAACCTTAAAAAAAAATAAAATTAGTGTGTCACCTGCTTGTGAATAAAGCTGCTAACAGCGTTAGACTGCCTGTCTGATTCGAATTACTAACCACAAGTTCATTACAGAACACAGAGTTAACGCCCATCTCTAGTAACGCAGAACTCATACTTAAGACATCACCAGCTTTTCTGCCCACTCAAGCTTCCTTCAGAATCTGCTAGTGAACTGTCATAAGACAGAGAAAACAAAGCAAAAGAAACAAAACCAAACAAAACCCACAAAAAACAAAACAGCAGAAAAGGATGTTCCCTTTAAAGGAAGAACTAAGTCATTAAGATCTGTGAAAATGAGAATAAAAAGGCAATACTGTATACGCACACAGAGTCCGATTCTCCATTTTCAACTTGCAAATGAAATATGAAAGAACAACCACAGACAGCAATATTGAAGTTTATAAAACACGAACATAATGATTTGCTTTACTTGTGCATTAGTCTCATCTATCAGGCTTCCCTCTTTTTTTAAAGCCAAATGTTGTTGAAACTAACGATCAAAGCCAGTGAGACTAAAAGCAGGAGGAATGGAAAGGGGCAGGTAGACACAGGCAACGCAGCTACATATACCTTAAAGAAAGCAGTCTCAAAGAGCTTTTGGTATTATGGAAATTGAAAAAGGCAACTGAAGTTTATCCAGCAGAGAACATTATTCAGTCTTCCTCACCAGAAGCTCCTTGAAGAAAGATTTTAGCCAGTACTGCAGGACCTAACTGGTTTCGCTCTTTTTGGAGCTCATCAGCTGCAGGTAACGGCTCAAGAAACAAAATGTGTGCACACAAACACAAATAAAGCAGAATATTTTGCTAAAGAAAGAAGTCTTCTTCCTTGTAAGGCATGCTTTTATATTTTAAGCACATTTTTTCTAAATGGTTGCCTCTTTGTGTCTTGCATGAAAAGTGACATCAAAGTCATCCTTTCACAACAGAAATTAAGAGTATTTTGCTAAAAATCAAAGATTATTTTCCTCCCTAAAAATTATCATGGTATCTGTATTCTACTAACTCTGGCAGAAAAATAAGTTTAGTACTCTTGTCTTGGGCAACCTAACCATGTGGAATATTTGAATATAGATCCATTCCAATTAAGGACATCTTAATTTAGAAGTATTACCTACAGCTAACAGATAACACTAGGAAACCAAACGTTTCACTCTAAGAACAGCAATGAAAGTCCTGTTAATCTCTTCTTGACTTCATTTAATCTTCGAATTTATCAACAGAAGATAAATTCAGAAGGTAACATACTAAGCTTTAGTGGAGTCAGCTGAAATTTCAAATGATGGTACATATCTGTTAAGAACTTTAAAAGCTTGCAGTAATTAAGAAGTAAGGCCAAGATTTTAATCAATTACATATACCAGTAAAGACGTGAGAACACTTGCATAGTAAAGAAGAACAAAATCACCAGAACTTAAATTTTGGCAAGACCAAAACCTATCAACCTTCAGCCTTCTTTGAGCAGTAGAGAATACAAACAAAAAGCACCGGAAGATAAGATGACAATAACATTAGCTACAATGTGTAGTATGGTCCAAGTCCACCCTGAACTCATTAATTAGTACTTCCAGAGGCCACACTCAGCCATGTGCCTTTGGAGTTCATTAAAACTCTTTTGGAACCTTTCCCTAAATTATGTCCTAAACAGCTCCTTGAGTTATAACCTACTGTCTCTAAGTACTAACAATTAGATAAGAGCTAAAAACTGCTGACTGCATTTTTCAGAAGGGGTAATTAGTAGTTAGCATTCGCTAAAATCTCAGCATAAAGCAGGATCATATGACCCTAGAAGACAAAACCAGCCAATACCATATCACAGTGAATACTTTTCTGAATCCTACTAAAACTGCAGGCACTGCTTTTGTTTTCTTACAGTTTTTAAATACAGCAACTTCAAAGTCCGATTAAACTAAAGAGTGCTCAATTCTGTGAGAGCAAAAATACCTTTAAACAATCCAAGGACATCAAAAGTCTTTACTACTGTGCGTCAAAAAAAGTTTAAGAGCAGAAGCTAAATAGCTGGCAACATTTCCAATTATATTTTGACTGCACAGCAGATGTTAATAGGGCTCAGCTGCAGTAAAGCTCTCATAATGCCAATTAACTAGAAAAGTTTAAATATCTGATTTAGTACACATTAAATAAGAACTGCGGTTCTTAATGTGCAGGGGGGTGAACTCACAGTATGCAGCGTAGAGACTCAAGAGCTGCAGCCTAATGGAAATTTTAGTACTAACTTTTCCATGCACAGAAGAAAGAAAAGTGATCTTAAAAGCAATACTAAAGACTTTACAACATATTTCAAGCTTTAGAAGTTATTTTCAGTTACTCTTCCAAGCATGCATTCCATGCAGTCTTTTCAAAAAATGAACCTCAACTTTACACAAAACTTTTAAAAATAGGAAAATCAGAAAACCTACATAAAATCCAGTCTCCACTTCCTTTTTCTTCTTCCTTTGACTATTACCTACCTTCTTTTTAGAGGAAGATGAACAGAACAGCAGAAAGCTGGAAGAAGTAGTGAGAGATAAAAGAGTTGACATGCATAGAACTAGAGAAAAAAATGAAGACGACAAAATGAGTATCTGCAAAGCAAAAGGTGGGAAAGAGGGATACCTCGATATAATCTTTCAAAAGAAGGCAAATAAAGTGCATTTCAGTAACACTCAAAAATCTTCAGCAAGTTGTGATAATTTTTTAAATTTCTGTATGCATTGCTACTTGAAAATAAAAATACGTTTAATAGGACACAGAATCTGCAATGCACTGATCAAAATGAACAGCTTATTACACAATTCATTTCTAAAATGTGTAAACTCTCCAAATCAGAGGAATCACAAGCTTCATAAATATTAACAGTAAAAGTAATCCAGAAACATACGATCAGCAGGAAAAGCATCTTCAATTAATCTTACAAAAAGCTGGCACACCAATGTCAAAGCGATTCTGCTGCTTTACAACCTAAGGCTCCACTTAGCAACTTCAAACTTTGTGACATCTCCTGGCTTGGAGTTTGGGTTTTTTTTTCCACTGCTCTGAACCCTGTGCCCTGTGCCTGAATACTTACCTCATTCTTCATGCTCGCTAACTTGTGGGTAGCTCAGGGTTAACTCTTGAAGTTGCTTCCCTAATCTCCAAAGATTACAGAAAAGCACTATGCACAGTTCAGTCAACTATTTTAAGAAGCTTGTGAAAATCCCTGGGAAATCCTTAAGTGAATATAAGTAAGCTATGAGAGTGTTTACAAAAATGGAATTATACTTTCATATTCTTAATTCAGCTAATTTTTACTTCCATGCCATGTACTTACATATTCAATACCTCAATAACAGACTTGGGAGCCGATGAACAAGCACATTGTAAACTAATTCTCAATTGGATCCTAATGAAGATCTGACTGAATCTAACTGGATCCTCATTTTTAGCGAATGAAGTAAAAATTCTTGAACACAAAGGCAAACATGAACGATAATGTATTTCTGTGATTCACAGGCTATTTCTGATCTTATGTCACCTCTTTCAGTTTTAATTAGCCACTCCCTTCCCCATCTGTTTCTTCCCCAGCCAACCCCACCGAGCACAAAGTATGGTACTGGTCACAGACACAGAAGCTACTTACAGACTACAGAAGGAGCAGGACACACTCTGCAAGGCGTCAAGAATTTTTAGTTTTACTTTTTTTAAGAGAAGGAGAAAGCATGACTGGAGTGTTAAAAAGTTCAGGTTCCCTCCAGAAGTATTTTTTTGCAATCTCCTATCTTAGGCAAAACTTCCTTGAATTTTATATAACCAATGGGTCTCTTGAGAGCATTGTAAGTACTATTTTTCACGAGTACCCGTAAGTGTAGATACATAGAAAAAAACCCATTGTCATACAAAATTCTGTAATAACTGAAGATCTACCACGTCAAATACTTAACTTCCGTCCCTAACACAAAACTGTATCTACTACTCCTAGTGCTCATTAAAAAGTTCTTTCCTTCTTCACCAACCAGAAGACTGATGGACCCACTTTCCAAAATTCCAGATAAAAACTGGAAAGAGAACTAGGAAAAGTAAATAAGACTACTATCACCATTTTGTAGACATTCTTTTATTTCTTACCTTTCCTCTCCCGTCCTCCTTCAACCCATATTGGCCAACCTCCTACAGCAATGCAGAAATCCAGAAAAAAAGAAGGAAACAGACCAGCATAATAGAGGAGAAGCTTACAGATGTTGACAGTATAGCATATCATAGCATGAGAGGAGACTGAAGTACTTAAAATGAAAATTCATTTTTAAGAGAACAAGCTACGGTAGCTTCAACAGTGAAGAATCCAGGAAAATACTCTGTAGATTGTTTAGATAAAAGGACCAAAGGTGTGTGGGGGAAGAATTTAATGTTTCCTGGAAAAACAGGAGACCTGCTACACTTCTGCCCAAATCGAGAGAACAAAAAATTGTCTAATATCCTGAGCTATTGATTATGAGCAGAATTTATGCAGGACTACCTAATTCAGGGCAGGAGGAAATGAGATGAAAGGGGGGAGGAGGAATCTGGCTTTCAATTAAGAAACAGACTGAAAGAAAAGAAGTCCTAGCAGAATAGCATTTCTACAAACTGTTAAAAAGAATATAGGTAAATGCAGATTTCTGAAAATATCCTGATCATTTAATTTTAAGCGCAGAACAGTAAAAATAACTGCAAACATTCATAGTTTCAATGATGTTACAAAGATTATTAATTTGAAAAGATTTACATTAGGATAGGACACTTAAAAGGTTATTCTTTCATGAGTTTATTTCTTTAGGTCACTTTTAAGCTGACTCTCCCACTATAGAAGCCGAAACATTTCTGATGGAATGTATGCTCACGCCTATGAAACAAACTCTTCTTGTAATCCATGTCTCCGTTTTGCAAGTTGCATCTTTTTCATTCAAATGAAGATATATGCAAGATTAAAAAAAAGACAAGCCCTTTTTATAGAAAATAATTGTACTTCTACAAAAATCTGTAGAGAGAGGTAATTTACATTTGGGTATTAATTACTATATACAGAAATATGACTATAAGATGACTGGACTTTCCCTTTTCTACAGGATACTTTTTACAGAATTTATAAACCAGTTGACTTTTAATAAGATAGATCCAGACACATATGCACATACCTCGTATTCCTTCCTGCAGACCTTTAAAACATCATTCTTTGCAGAAGCCTGAAAAACAGATACATTTCTCTATAATAGAGTAATAGTAGAAAATAATAAAATCATCTTGAAAAATAAAGACGATTCTACCTTTCTATTAACCATGACAGACGTGGATTTATGATATACTTAAATGTTCCTTTTTAAGAACCCAAAGAATCCATGTAAAGCTTTAAGAAAAAAAGCAGAAAACCGTGACTGTCAATACTATACTTAAAGACTAAAACCTTGAATTTCTGTACCAAGTTAGTTGATACCGTGAGCACACACCTTAGTTTTTGTGAAAGGTTTACCACATAGAGTAGAATACAGGAATCAATTAGGAAATGGAATCACATGAGCATAAATATCTCCCAATTTTGCATGCTCAGTACAGCTTATGTACCTCTTTCCCTTTCTCCTCCTTCTTGTACATACAGTCCTATGGTTCCTATTGTCAGAGTTGCAGAAATTCTCCCTTCAAACTCCAAATCAGTTTCTCCTGTAGCGTAACTCTTGCTCCTTTTTCACATGACAGATATTCACAATTACACTAACATTAGTTATTTCCCCCTCCAGTAATTTAAAATACAAGGGTAAAGTCTCACCTAGGGCCTATCACAATACCTTCTTCAAAATGCCTCTGAAACCTCCTCAAATTTCAAGAATCAAAATTAAAATCCAAATAATTCCCATTATTCCTAATTTTTGGCAAGTATCTATATTTTAGTTTAAATGAAAATCATATGAAATGTATCAATCAGCCAGCTAAAGTACAAAATATAGCCAAGATTCTGAGACAGCACAGTCTGCAATCACACAATACAGCATCTGGTTCTGAGAATAATGAGAAATGATATAATAATAATATGATTAAATTAACAGAATTTCAAAGGACAATGCAATAAATGGAATTGTTTTTATCAGGTCTGGAAAACCCTTAAACATTAGGATAAATTTGAAAACTTTGCTAAGAAATGCATTTGGGAAGACATACATATATTTTCTATTCAGAAGATCAGAAGTATCCAGTTTGTTTACTCACTCCTCATCTCTTTTTCACACTACTCAGTTTGTGTATTCACTGCTTATCACTTGTAAAATAATTTAAATCCTATGCTTTTGGGTGAAGGTAGAATCTTTTTTTTTGCATGACAACAATTTGCAGTAGACTGCTGGTCCAAGATTAAGATTACAGAAGAGATAACATACAAGACAGAAGTCTCTACAGAGGGATCTGGACAGGTTGGACCGATGGGCTGAGACCAATGGTATGAGGTTCAACAAGGCCAAGTGCTGGGTCCTGCACTTGGGTCACAACAACCCCACGCAGCGCTACAGGCTTGGGGAAGAGTGGCTGGAAAGCTGCCCGGCAGAAAGGACCTGGGGATGTTGGTGGACAGCCAGCTGAATATGAGCCAGCAGTGTGCCCAGGTGGGCAAGAAGGCCAACAGCATCCTGGCCTGTATCAGGAATGGCGTGGCCAGCAGGAGTAGGGATGTGACTGTCCCCCTGTACTCAGCACTGGTGAGGCAGCACCTCAAATACTGCGTTCAGTTTTGGGCCCCTCATTACAGGAAAGACACTGAGGTGCTGGAGTGGGTCCAGAGAAGGGCAACAAAGCTGGTGAGGGGTCTGGAGAAAGTCTTATAAGGAGCAGCTGAGGGAGCTGGGGTTGTTTAGCCTCGGAAAAAGGAGACTGAGGGGAGACCTTATCGCTCTCTACAGCTACTTGAAAGGAGGTTGTAGAGAGGTGGGGGTGGGTCTCTTCTCCCAAGTAAGAGGCGATAGAACAAGAGAAAACAGCCTCGAGTTGTGCCAGGGGAGGTTTAGATTGGATATAAGGAAAAATTTCTTCACCAAAAGGGTTGACAAGCATTGGAACAGGCTGCCCAGGGAAGTGGTGGAATTGCCATCCCTGCATTGATTTAAAAGATGGGTAGGTGTGGTGATTAGGGATGTGGTTTAGTGGTAACTTGGCAGTGCTAGGTTAATGGTTGGACTTGGTGATCTTAAATGTCTTTTCCAACCTAAATGATTCTATGATTCTATACACCAGTGAATATTAAGTACATCTGTGCTCCAGAATGGAGTTACAAGGATTATGGTAACTAATTATATGCCGTTTTGACTTTGAAGATGTTTTTATGGGATATATTTGGAAAAGAAAGTAATGACAAAATGCTTCAAAGATTTTTAATAAAAAGGTCATTGCTAAATTTATGTATTATGCTTAAAATTGTCACTTGAGAAAAACAGTCATATAGTAACACCAAAACCAACTTTCTTACGTCTGATGAACAAAAAACTCTTTGAAGAGGCACAAAAATCTACTTGGGGCTGTAACCCTAATGTTGCATCACTAAACATGACACTGCAAAAAAAGGAGAGCTTACAAAAAGCCACAGTTGCCTTCCACTCAGCATTATTTTATAATGACAACTTCCAGGTAGAGATTGTGACAAAAAAACAAAATTAAAAAAAAAAATTAAGAAATTAAGTATTGCAAAATCAAAGCAAGTTTCAGAATTTTTATGGATTCAGTCCCTAAATTACTATGAATTAACAAACCAGAGCACATCAGCAATAATCATGTGCCTACTGTTTGCAACGCAAACCCAAGTGGATTAGCTCCATTTGCGAAGTGCAGTGGACACGCCTGGGGCCATCTCTCACACTAGAACTTCTGTGGTGTCAAAGTTATAAACACAGTAAGATTTCCATCTTAACTCCGTCTTCATTACTGAGCAATTAAATGTGGCATCAGAACGTACAAAAAAGGCACAGCTAAGCCTAAGGTCTTAAAATGCCTTCTTCAGCCTCATCAAGTCATAGCAGGCAGCCTAGTCCTACAGAACAGTTGCAGTTACATATCCAAACTCATCCCCACCCCACCCCCCCAAAAAAAACCAAACCCACCACATTTTTTAACTAGGTTTTCATCTCAGTAGACTTGAACTTTTACTTTTTTACTGACAATTCACTTTAAAAACATAAATGCTTTGTTTTGGTTTATAGAATTTGGCTGCTGGTATTTATCAGCAGTAGTATGTCCTGGAAAGTAGTTAGTAATATTTTGCAATTTTAAAAAGTGTTTATGTGATAATTTAATTTTGATGTAAAAAATGCATTAAGCCTGAAGTTCATTAACAGTCATACCTAAATTAATTCAACACAGCATCATTTGACATTAACCACAGAAAAACAATTGGAAAGCCTTACCTGTTTACATGCTTGCCGACATTCCACAGCAATAGCCAGCTCACAGCAACCTAAACCAACCCACCCGTCAGACTTCTTCAAAACTCCTTTGAAAATAAGGTGACAGTAAATATTACAGTAGAAAAAGAACCTATGCCATCATTTTCCCTTCTCTCCCCATGAGTCATTTACTCTTCAAATTTGATACTCTTGTTCTCATTCAAGAAGTCAATTTACATATTACATTTTTATTGGAATTTATGAAGACATTTCAAACCAATGTTAAGCAAGAAGACAACAGGTCTGTGCCTTAATAAATGCTGGACTTGGCAATTATGAAGTACCTTCTATATACTGAGTTTAAAGATGCTTTATGCAAACTATTTTATATGTTCACTGGAAATATCAGAGTTTGAGAATTTAACTTATCTAATCTGAAATATATACCAACAGGAAAAAAAAAAACCCTCATTAAAATTAACAACATTATCTCCTACAGACACATCCTCTTATTGGTTTCCATAGTGTATTTATCTACCAAATTTGTCAACCCAGAATATGTTTTTTTACTTTTTCTTCAAGCTTCCTGTACTGGTTTTGGTTGGGATGGAGTTAAATTTCTTCGCAGTAGTTGGTATGGGGCTGTGTTTTGGGTTTGTGATGACAATAGTGTGGATAACACAGGGAGGTTTAGTTATTGCCGGAGCAGTGCTTGCATAGCATCAAGGCCTTTTCTGCTTCTCATACTGACCCACCAGCGAGTAGGCTGGGGGTGCACAAGGAGTTGAGAGGGGACACGGCAGGGACAGCTGACCCCAACTGACCCATGGAATTTCCCAGACCATATGACATAATGCTCAGCAATAAAACTGGGAGGTAGAGGTTGGCAGGGGCTGACATTTTTTGGGGACTGGTTGGGCATTGGTTGGTTGGTGGTGAGCAATTGTTTTTTTTCTGCATAATTTGTTTTTCTTGGGTTTGGTTTTTTTTTTTTTTCCTTTCTTTTTGTTGGTTGTTT
>VXBH01008169.1:164896-177853 GCA_013400035.1 Rynchops niger
AGATTTCTCACTGTTACCCGTCTGATTCTCCCCCTGTCCCATTGGCAGGGGAGTGAGCAAGTGGCTGTCTGGTGCTTAGCTACCTACCAGGGTTAAACCACAACGCTTCCTGTAGTTTATCCCCCTGCAATAACATGGTTTCATATCTACAATTATCTTCAATAAAAGTTTCCCATCTCCCTGTCTCTCTTTTTCCATTTATTTCACTGTATCTTTATCCTAATTTCTTACCATAAAGTTACACAGAAAAGCAAATTGCTGCCATAAACTGTTTCATCCTCTTAATTTATTCACAAATACAGATTTTCTGATGTTTTCGAGACATCAGAAGTCAAATAAAAGAAGAATGCATTCCTGTATCTATTTCTCACATAGTTTTAAAGACTGAAATAATCAAAGGGAAGGTTTAACTTATGCAGCTCCCAGGAGCCATGACAAATTTGTTACACTTTTTTCTTAGGGTGGGGGGTGGAATTATTTAGCTCAATGAACCACTCATTTTTGTTATGAATATTTTAAAAATAAAGCAGTATTTTAGGACATGCACAAATTATATTCTTTATGCAGAAATAAGAAGTATGAAGTAAAAGAATCAACCACTTAATTTAAAAAAAATTGCTCTTAAGCCTAGTAGAAATGCCTATTCAGAAAAGTCACATGGAATGTCCAGCTTTAAAAAAGGGAAGTGAAAGAGCCAGGAGTGAGACCAGTGAGCTAATGCTCATTCAAATGCTAAGAAAATACTGGAAAAGAAATCATTAAAAATCATTGCAATGGAAAACAATCACCAGTATGTATGTATTGGGAACAAAATTGCCTTTAAGATATTTTGTTGGCTTTAACAACACAGGTGGCATAGAAAGTCTTACCAGTACCAGTCTTTTCTGAATTTGGCCATCAGAATGTCATGAAACACCCCAATAGAAAATTTATAAAGAAGTAAAATCTGTAGCTAAACTAGCGTATTTCCCCAGCAAATTAAAATATTAATTACATTTATTGAAATGCAAATTAAAACATTAATGCTTGAAACAAGTAAGGTAGCAGGATTGCATAGCGGGTGGAGGTTCCATAACCAGGGTTACAGAATTAGTTTTTCAGAGATTGAGCATCTTTTTGAAAGTGTTGAAGAAATGGCTGTTGTGCACTTATCAGTAGTTTGTAATCAATGTTCAAAAAGTTGTGATTTGAAGCATTGTATTTAACCAATTCCAAAAGCAACTGCATGTCTACATGGAAGTAATGCACACGTGTAGTTAAACATATACAAGTAATTGCCAAATCAACTACCCACAGCTGTCTATTTTAGGCCTAAAAATAATGTGGCATTTGTTTCTGCATAACTTACATATGTGGAGCTACACACAGGTTTCTTTCAATCAAAACAGTAATGTTCAGTAGAGTATTTATTAGTAGGATTGATACTGCATGGTATAAACAATCTAAAAAATGTAAAAGAAATACCATGTGCAATATGAAAACAAGACTTCCAGAAATCTCTGCTGCAATAACCAGCTATATCCAGGAGAAGCACATGATAAATACAGCTATCCAGCTTTAGGGGCAATGTTACCACTGAATAGTCACCAGTGAATCACCACTGAATAATCAAGCATCCATATTTTATGCAATACAGAGCCTGTGGTTTTCAGACACATTTTACTGGAACTAAACTGTGCTAAAAGAATTAAGGAACTACGAATACATGCCAAATTAAGAATGCTGATAATTTTCAGTCATAGTATTTTCTTGGCAAGTGGACCTCTCCCCAGAATATTTACAAGCAGCACAGAAGCTCGCAAATAAAAAAAAAAAAAAANACATCTCCAAAAAACATTGAACTGTGATTTTAATTCAGCAACTTATAAATTAGTTTTGTAGTCAAGGTGATTAAAATGCATGCACTTCTAGATGAAAATACACCTTCAGTGCACAATTAATTGACAGGAGTCCACAGTTCTGACTATTCGCCAAATCAACGCATAGAAGTACAATACATATCCCTGAGCTATAAAAAAAAATAAAAGATCATCTACTTGCATAACACAGGCTCTTGTCCCACATTACCTCCAAAAAGTTTCCAAAAGCCACATCCCATTAGTGAGATAACTTACAATACACACACATTTTTCTTCCTTATTATAAGCATTTTACGGCAGTCTCCACAAGAGTATTGAAGGCAGAAACAGGAGCGAAAAGCTACATAAACATGAACAATTACAATGTCATCTCCGATACATTTATTTTGTGATGAAAGAAACATTCTACATTCTGAAAACATCTAAAAAAATGCTGGATCACCATGACCCCAAGGAAACTGGGGAGAAAAACAAAAAGGAAGATGAAAAAAGAAGACAGGGAAAAGGAAATAGGCTTCTCATGTTCAAGAGTTGCATGGGTCAAGAAGGGTGCAAGAAAGCTGCTTACAGAAAGTGATAAAGCTTAAAATCAGAACATAGTTAGCATCTGGAATTACAGGTTGCTGGGTTTGCTCTGCTCCTCCCTGCCGCCCCAGCTGGCAGTCCCTCGATCATCTTTTCTAAGCAATTTCTTGAACAGTATTGTGTGCATGGTCATAAAAGAAACTTCAGTTTCCTAGACAAGTCCCCCAAAATAATGCTTGTTCAGTAGGCCTACTGTATTTAATAAACAAACATTGACAAACTAATGATATTTGCCTTCAGACAACATGGAAAAATAGTTTTATTTCAGAGAATACTTACATCCCTGAACATCTAGTCTTAAGTATTTGAGGCTCACAACACTGTCTTGGCAAGAACATAACTTACAGTGTTGTTTTGTGAGGATGAGCCATAAAAGAAAGTTAATAGGAGATGGGGTTTAAGGAAGTGGAAACAAATGTGAAAAAGCTCAAGTGGTAACTGTGAGAATATTAACATTTTAGGGTAACTGCTGTGATAAAGTTACTGGCAAAGCAAAGAATTTCAAAATTTTAACATAGATCAGTAATATCAAGTTGCTGTGGGGAAGGAATGGAAAAGGAGAAAAAACAAACTCTAATGAAAACACACAAAGGATATATCAAGCAGCAAATTATAAGGCAGAGTCCAAAATTATTTAGCATATATTGTGTTATGACAGAATGCCATTGAAACCCATATGCCAAACAGGTTTCCACCTGCATTCTTAAATAAACTGCCAGGCACGTCATAGAGCTGTTCAGAAAGAAAATAACTATCACAGTCATCTGTTTATCCAGTCATTATACTGCAATTGTCCACCATAACACCGATGTTAGGAGGGCTGTATGCTGTTTCATCATAGTCTGTGTGTGCACGTGAAAACTTTCATGCAAAGCATGAAATCTTTGTGGATGCTGTACTATGAAAAATCAGGGACGCTGATCCAATCAAAACTCAGTTTGTGGCCCCATTCTAAACTCTGTTATGAAATACTTTCTGTACCAAGGGTAGTCAAAGGGGAGAAAAATCGGAAAGAAAGCTACAGAACCACTGAGGTTGGAAGGAACCTCAAGAGATTGTTTAGTCCAGCCTCCCTGCTCAAAGCAAGGTCAGCTAGAGCAGACTGCCCAGGATCATGCCCTCCACAAATGGATGCTCCAAAACCTCTCTGAGCAACCTCTTCCACTGTTCAATCATCCTTACAGTAAAAAAGTTTTTCTTATGTTTCAATGGAAGTTACTGTTGTTCAATCTGTGCTCAGTGCCTCTTGTCCTGCCGCTGGATACCAGTGAGAAAAGCATGGCTCCATCTTCTTTACAAACTTTTACACAGATAATTTTAAGTACTGGTCATAGAATTATAGAATGGTTTGGGCTGGAAGGGGCCTTAAAGATCACCTAGTTCCAGCCCCCCTGCCATGGGCAGGGACACCTCCCACTAGAACAGGCTGCTCAAAGAACCACCCAGCCTGGCCTTGAACACTTCCAGGGATGGGGCATCCACAACTTCGCTGGGCTACCTGTTCCAGTGCCTCACCGCCCTCACAGCAAAGAGTTGCTTCCTAATATCTAATTGTAAACCTCCGCTCTTTCAGTTCAAAACCATTACCCCCGTCCTATCACTACACTGCCTGATCAAGAGTCCCTCCCCATCCTTCCTGTAGGCCTCCTTTTAAGTACTGGAAGGCTGCTATAAGGTCTCCCCAGAACCTTCTCTTCTCCAGGCTGAACAGCCCCAATTCTCTCAGCCTGTCTTCATAGGAGAGGTACTCAAGGCCTCTGATCATCTTCATGGCCCTCTTCTGGACTCATTCCAACAGGTCCATGTCCTTCTTGTGTTGGGGGCCTCAGAGCTGGACTCAGTACCCCAGGTGGGGTATCACAAGAGTGGAGTAGCGGGGCAGAATCACCTCCCTCAAGGTGATATTTGTAAGATCCATCCTCCTCAGCTTTCTCTTCTTGACAATGGTAACCAATCTCAGCTCTTTCAGCCTGTCCTCATATATGTTCCAGTCCCTTAATCATCTTAAAGTGGCTCTTTGCTGGACTCGCTGCAATGTGTTCCTATCTTTCTTGTACCAGGACGCTCAGAACTAGACACCGTACCCCTGATGTGGTCTCATCCGTGATGAGTAGAGGGGAAGGATCACCCCTCTTGATCTGCAGGGAACACTCTCCCTAATGCAGTCTGGGTGCTGTTGGCTGCCTTTGCTACAAGGGCACATTGCTGGATCATGTTCCACTTGCTGTCCACAAAGCTTTGCTTCTACAAAGCTGCTTTCCAGATGGTCAGCCTCCTGTGTGCAGTGGAACATGGGGCCTTCACCAGGTGCAGGACTTTACATTTCCATTTTGGAAATTCATGAGGTTCCTGTCTGCCTATTTCTCCAGCTTGTCAACACCCCTCTGAATGGCAGCAAACTATCTTGTCTAGCAACCTCGCCTCCCAGTTTTGTATCATCTGCAAATACACTGCAGGTACATTCCCGGGATACTGGCCTCCAGCTGGACTCTGTGCCACCGGTCACAAACCTTTGAAAATGGCAGTTCAGCCAGTTTTCAATCCACCTCCACTGCCCACTTATCCAGCCCACGCTTCACCAGTTTGTCTATAAAGATGTTACAAAAAACAGTGCTGAAAACCTTACTAAAGTTGAGACGGACAACATCCACCCCTCTATTGTCACCTAACAAGCCAGTTATCTCATCATAAATTGTTATCTGGTTGGTTAAGCACGATTTCCCCTTCATAAATCCATGCTGACTATAACCAACCACTTCCTTGTCCTTGATGCGTTTGGAAATGGTTTGCAGGAAGATCTGCTCCATTACCTTCCCAGGGTTTGAGGTGAGACTGACCAGCCTGTAGTTCCCCAGGTCCTCCTTGCTCCTTCTAGAAGGAGTGGCATTTGCTTCCTTCCAGTCTTCCGCATCCTCTCTCAATAGCTATAACCTTTCAAAGATTATGAAGAGTGACCTTGCAATGACATTAGCCAACTCCCTCAGCACTCGTAAGGGTATGCATGAGGTCCCATAGACCTGTGTTCAGTTTGCTTAAACATTACCTGTCCTGATCCTCCTGTATCAAGGGCAAGTGTTCCTTGCTCTGGGCTTTACCCCTGATCTCAAGGATCTGGTGTTCCTGAAGGCTCATCTTAACAGTAAAGACTGAGGCAAAGAAGGCCATGGCCTTTTTAATGTCATTTGTCACCAGGTTTTCTGCCCCATTCAGCAGCAGGCCCTCATTTTCCCTCATCTTTCTTTTGCTGCTGATGTAGTTTAAGAAACAGAGGAGCTTTCTGACTGCCCTTCACATACCTCACCAGGATCAACTCCAGATAGGCTCTGACTTTTCTAACCCGTAATGCATAATTGGACCTTGAATAAGGTGATCCTTGAAATTCAACCAGCTCTCTTGGACCCCTCTTCTCTCCAGGGCCACATATCCCATGGGATTCTTCCAAGCAGATTACCTGTGTTGTCTCTTCAAAAGGTACCAGAGTAATGACAGCTGCCCACGAGCAAGACAGCCTGTGAACTTGAGACTTCTTCCAGTTTTATGAAAAATGCCTTGTCTACCACTTCTTCCTGATCGGGCAGTCTGTAGCTGACACACACACCACCCCCCATGTAGGGCTGCTCACTAATATGTTGATATGCCCATACCATGTCACTGATACGCCCATGTGGTGTTCTCAGCTGGCTCATCATCCATCCCCAGGCAGAGCTCCATGCATGCTAGTTACACTCTCACATAAAGGGCAAATCTCCCTCCTCACCTTCCTGGCCTGTCCTTCCTGTACCTGCCCATCACAGCACTCCCACTGTGGAGCCTTCCTGCTATGTCTGTGTGACCCCAATAAAAAATCATAGCCCTGTAACCGCACACAGACTTCTAACTCCTCCTGTTTGCTCCCCATGCTGTGTGCACCAGCATACAGGTACCTTGCAGAGGCACTCATTGTACTGATTTCCCAGAAAGGGAATAAGAGCTGCCCCTATAATGCTGTCCTATATACACCACATCAATAATTCACAAAATCCTACAGTGCGTGCAATCACTGGAAAATACTTAAAAGAACTTTAAAAGCGGCTCCCATCAAAGAAGAAAACAGTAACGTAACTTCACACGCAAGAAGAATGAAAAGTGACTGACTGTGTAAGTACAAAGTTCAGGATACAGGCTCAGGATACTTCAGGAAGATTTCACTTTTATCAAAAGACTAAACTATGATTTACAACACCACTGAAGGAGTGACTTCTTTTTTTCCATAAATCAGAGGATAACAGAATCCTACCATAAAGGCATGGAAGAGGCCACACACCAGTTTAGAAAGTACAAGACGACAATTTTGAAGTGGTTCATTAACAAAGATTTACAATGCTTTTTCACTTGCTTGCACAAACCTAACATTCAAAATAAAATATGCATTTCTCACTTGCCCTAAAAGCATTGCCACTCATTTGTATATAGCTACTGAGCTTCGGTGAAGATTAGGTATTGTTTCCAACTGAAAATTTATCAGGTTTTAGATAAGACAGAAGCATTGCAACTCCAAAAGATATTATTGATTAAAGTAAAACTAGCAAAACATAAGACAGCAAATCTCTTTGCATGCACTGGAATCAATAGTTTGCCTTTGCAGAGGGGTAGGGGGAAGTCTGAGCAGATGCCATAGAACTGTTACAGCCTCCTCTTTCCTCACTACCACTTCTTCAACCATAGCATGCTAATTTCACTCAAAGTCTTTTAGAAATGACATATGATATGATAGTACTAGTTAACTCCAATTTCATCTATTTTCGATCTCTTCTATTCACCCTAACGGTCCTGTCTTGTGATTTATGCTTTAACTTTCTAAATCTACGTGCACCAAGCAGTTTGGTTCTTCATCTGGGNGCTCCATTACCTTCCCAGGGTTTGAGGTGAGACTGACCAGCCTGTAGTTCCCCAGGTCCTCCTTGCTCCTTCTAGAAGGAGTGGCATTTGCTTCCTTCCAGTCTTCCGCATCCTCTCTCAATAGCTATAACCTTTCAAAGATTATGAAGAGTGACCTTGCAATGACATTAGCCAACTCCCTCAGCACTCGTAAGGGTATGCATGAGGTCCCATAGACCTGTGTTCAGTTTGCTTAAACATTACCTGTCCTGATCCTCCTGTATCAAGGGCAAGTGTTCCTTGCTCTGGGCTTTACCCCTGATCTCAAGGATCTGGTGTTCCTGAAGGCTCATCTTAACAGTAAAGACTGAGGCAAAGAAGGCCATGGCCTTTTTAATGTCATTTGTCACCAGGTTTTCTGCCCCATTCAGCAGCAGGCCCTCATTTTCCCTCATCTTTCTTTTGCTGCTGATGTAGTTTAAGAAACAGAGGAGCTTTCTGACTGCCCTTCACATACCTCACCAGGATCAACTCCAGATAGGCTCTGACTTTTCTAATCCGTAATGCATAATTGGACCTTGCATAAGGTGATCCTTGAAATTCAACCAGCTCTCTTGGACCCCTCTTCTCTCCAGGGCCACATATCCCATGGGATTCTTCCAAGCAGATTACCTGTGTTGTCTCTTCAAAAGGTACCAGAGTAATGACAGCTGCCCACGAGCAAGACAGCCTGTGAACTTGAGACTTCTTCCAGTTTTATGAAAAATGCCTTGTCTACCACTTCTTCCTGATCGGGCAGTCTGTAGCTGACACACACACCACCCCCCATGTAGGGCTGCTCACTAATATGTTGATATGCCCATACCATGTCACTGATACGCCCATGTGGTGTTCTCAGCTGGCTCATCATCCATCCCCAGGCAGAGCTCCATGCATGCTAGTTACACTCTCACATAAAGGGCAAATCTCCCTCCTCACCTTCCTGGCCTGTCCTTCCTGTACCTGCCCATCACAGCACTCCCACTGTGGAGCCTTCCTGCTATGTCTGTGTGACCCCAATAAAAAATCATAGCCCTGTAACCGCACACAGACTTCTAACTCCTCCTGTTTGCTCCCCATGCTGTGTGCACCAGCATACAGGTACCTTGCAGAGGCACTCATTGTACTGATTTCCCAGAAAGGGAATAAGAGCTGCCCCTATAATGCTGTCCTATATACACCACATCAATAATTCACAAAATCCTACAGTGCGTGCAATCACTGGAAAATACTTAAAAGAACTTTAAAAGCGGCTCCCATCAAAGAAGAAAACAGTAACGTAACTTCACACGCAAGAAGAATGAAAAGTGACTGACTGTGTAAGTACAAAGTTCAGGATACAGGCTCAGGATACTTCAGGAAGATTTCACTTTTATCAAAAGACTAAACTATGATTTACAACACCACTGAAGGAGTGACTTCTTTTTTTCCATAAATCAGAGGATAACAGAATCCTACCATAAAGGCATGGAAGAGGCCACACACCAGTTTAGAAAGTACAAGACGACAATTTTGAAGTGGTTCATTAACAAAGATTTACAATGCTTTTTCACTTGCTTGCACAAACCTAACATTCAAAATAAAATATGCATTTCTCACTTGCCCTAAAAGCATTGCCACTCATTTGTATATAGCTACTGAGCTTCGGTGAAGATTAGGTATTGTTTCCAACTGAAAATTTATCAGGTTTTAGATAAGACAGAAGCATTGCAACTCCAAAAGATATTATTGATTAAAGTAAAACTAGCAAAACATAAGACAGCAAATCTCTTTGCATGCACTGGAATCAATAGTTTGCCTTTGCAGAGGGGTAGGGGGAAGTCTGAGCAGATGCCATAGAACTGTTACAGCCTCCTCTTTCCTCACTACCACTTCTTCAACCATAGCATGCTAATTTCACTCAAAGTCTTTTAGAAATGACATATGATATGATAGTACTAGTTAACTCCAATTTCATCTATTTTCGATCTCTTCTATTCACCCTAACGGTCCTGTCTTGTGATTTATGCTTTAACTTTCTAAATCTACGTGCACCAAGCAGTTTGGTTCTTCATCTGGGTGTCTGGACTTCTTACTTTTTTTTTTTTTCTAGTTCTTACTATTTCCCCCTGTTACTCAGGTTTTTTCCATATTATACTGCACCTAGAGCAAAGGTAAAATAATCCAGGATTTTATAGATCAGGCTATGGTATACTGAAACTAAAAATAACAGAAAATCTTTAAAGGAAAGAAACTTTGATATTTCTTGGATGTGTCACAGAAGCACACATGTTTAATCATACAAACTCATTAAACATTTTCTAACTAGAAAAAGAAAAGAAGTGTTGAAAAAAGTGCAGGTAACCCAGTTTAGATTAAAGCAAACTAGACATCAAATACAGTCTATAATGGAAGCATAATGAAAGTTAAATTAGCACGAAATCTGTAGGTGCAGGTGGTAGAGATAACATCAAAACATGCGCATGGTGAAAAAGCAACACAATTCAATAGCAAAAACTAGGACTCCTTACCTGGCAAAGAAGAATTTATACAACCCCATACTTCTCCCTGAAAAGTAGAATGCAATTAAGCAAAAGTAAGTCTACAGAGTGTTTCTAGCACACACAGAACAGCATTTTCAGCATTTTTTCCCCTGGGTTTTATATATGCTATTGGAAGAATTCTTATGTCTAAAACATCTTTTGAAGAAGCACTATGTGATATAAATTGAGTGTCACTTGCTTTGATGAGAAGGCTGCCATCTACAGAGTATGGAATCAATAGCAGTGTATTGTAGGTGCAGAACATGCTGTGATTACCTGTAATATGCTAGCTAGTCAACTTTCTCCACCAGTGTTTAGAGAACTAAGTTGCAACTCTTTAGACAAAGAAAAAAAGGTTTATCTAGGACCAAGATCTATGGAGAAGGTTATTGCCCTAGCACTCTTTTCCACCAGCTTAAATAATCCCAAACAACACATATAACCACCCACAAAACAAAAGAAAGAGTACACCAGAGACCAGAGAAATGTAGCTTCAGGGAAAGAGAGATACCTGGAAGAAAGAGTTGTGTAAGTGAAGTTTACTAATGTGAAAATTTACATTGAGGACCTGTTCGGTTCACCCTGACTGCAAGCACTTCTGGTCCCAAGCACAAGTTCTGCTAAGTGACCTATGTGATTGATGGTATTAGGCAGAAGGATTCTGTAAATATTTCTCTTTTTCTGGCAGGAAAAAAAACAACCCCGAAAAAAAAGGTGAAGAGCTTAACAAAGAGCTGCTGCCCCTATCTCTCTCGCTACTGTTATTACTTAGACTACTAGCCAAGCTGACTATGGGGGATTCTTTACACCGAGGCTACTATAAAAGAAATCTCAGGTCAGACACTGGTCCACCACAGGTACTTATGTTACACACCCAATTAAAGTTACAAATGTCCTGGAAGGAAGTGGTTTAGGCAGCCGAGGAAGAATTCCACCTGAAGTAAGAATTTCAGTTCAACTGTCAGAAACAAGTACATATCACAGTTACAGTGCGTGCACTGTGTTAGAAGCCAGAGAATTAAAAAGTATGGGAGTTGCTATACACTATATGCTAGATGTTTAACAACCTACAACCGGAACCTTACAACACTTAGACAATATGATCACAGTATAGTATTTAAAACTACAAGAGTACAGAAAAGCCTCGAAGGATTACATGTATTTTAGTACAATGTTATTGAATTCAGTATTTTTTAAGCACGTACTAGGAAAATCTTAATTAGATGAAATCAGAGGAAAATACAAAGTTTTGCAGAGAGTAAGAAAGCAAGTCACAAGTCTTATTGGGGTGTATTTGGTTTAAGCGGCAAGGTTTTTGTAGCACAGGAGCTGCAGGTGTGGCTTTTGTGAGAAGACGCCAGAAGCTGCCACCATGTCCAACAGAGACAGTTCCATCAGCTCCAAGATGGATGCGCCACCGGCCAAGGCTGAGACAATCAGCGACAATGGTAGCACCTTTGTGATTAGATATTCAAGAAAGGGTAAAAACTGCTGTGCAACAGCAGCTGCGAGACAGGAATGAGAATATGTGAGAAAAACAACTCTGCAGACACCAAGGTCAGGGAAGAAGGAGGGGAGGAGGAGCGGAAAAGAGATTCTTCTACAGCTCGTGGTGAAGACCATGGTGAAGCAGGTTGTACTCCTGCAGCCCATGGAGGGACCACGGTGGAGCAGATATCCACACTACAGCTCATGGAGGACCCCACAGTGGAGCAGGTGGATGTGCCCTGAAGGAAGGTGCAGCCCATGGAGAGCCTGTGCTGGAGCAGGCTCCTGGGAGGATCTGCGGCCCTGTGGAGAGAAGCCCATGCTGGAGCAGGTTTTCTGGCAGGACATCTGACCTCATGAAGAAGAGCCCATGCTAGAGCAGGCTTCCTGGCAGGACTTGTGGCCCTGTAGAAGGCCCACAATGGAGGGGAACAGGTTTGTTCCTGAAGGACTGTACCCCGTGTAAAAGGCCCATGCTAGAACAGTTCTTGAAGAACTGAAGCCCGTGAGAAGAAGAATCCATTATGGAGAAGTAACGTGGAGGACCATCTCCCGTGGGTAGGACTCCATGCTGGAGCAGTGGAAGAGCCTGAGGAGGAAGGAGCAGCCAAGACAACGTGTGATGAACTGACCNCTGACCTCATGAAGAAGAGCCCATGCTAGAGCAGGCTTCCTGGCAGGACTTGTGGCCCTGTAGAAGGCCCACAATGGAGGGGAACAGGTTTGTTCCTGAAGGACTGTACCCCGTGTAAAAGGCCCATGCTAGAACAGTTCTTGAAGAACTGAAGCCCGTGAGAAGAAGAATCCATTATGGAGAAGTAACGTGGAGGACCATCTCCCGTGGGTAGGACTCCATGCTGGAGCAGTGGAAGAGCCTGAGGAGGAAGGAGCAGCCAAGACAACGTGTGATGAACTGACCGCAACACCCATTCCACACATGCCCCTGTGCCGCTCAGGGGCAGGAGGCAGAAAAGGGACAACAAACCACATCCCTAATCACCACACCTACCCATCTTTTAAATCAATGCAGGGATGGCAATTCCACCACTTCCCTGGGCAGCCTGTTCCAATGCTTGTCAACCCTTTTGGTGAAGAAATTTTTCCTTATATCCAATCTAAACCTCCCCTGGCACAACTCGAGGCTGTTTCCTCTTGTTCTATCGCCTCTTACTTGGGAGAAGAGACCGACCCCCACCTCTCTACAACCTCCTTTCAGGTAGCTGTAGAGAGCGATAAGGTCTCCCCTCAGTCTCCTTTTTCCAAGGCTAAACAACCCCAGCTCCCTCAGCTGCTCCTTATAAGACTTTCTCCAGACCCCTCACCAGCTTTGTTGCCCTTCTCTGGACCCACTCCAGCACCTCAGTGTCTTTCCTGTAATGAGGGGCCCAAAACTGAACGCAGTATTTGAGGTGCTGCCTNTGGGCCCGGCCACCCCACCAGTTTTTTTACCCAGGAAAGAGTACACCCATCCAAACTACAAGCAGTCAGCTTCTCCAGGAGAATGCTGTGGGAAATGGTGTCAAAGGCTTTACTAAAGTTCAGGTAGACAACTTCCACAGCCTCTCCCTCATTCACTAAGCGGGTCACTTTGTCACAGAAGGAGATCA
>VXBH01008169.1:179064-191722 GCA_013400035.1 Rynchops niger
ATAAGGTCTCCCCTCAGTCTCCTTTTTCCGAGGCTAAACAACCCCAGCTCCCTCAGCTGCTCCTTATAAGACTTTCTCCAGACCCCTCACCAGCTTTGTTGCCCTTCTCTGGACCCACTCCAGCACCTCAGTGTCTTTCCTGTAATGAGGGGCCCAAAACTGAACGCAGTATTTGAGGTGCTGCCTCACCAGTGCTGAGTACAGGGGGACAGTCACATCCCTACTCCTGCTGGCCACGCCATTCCTGATACAGGCCAGGATGCTGTTGGCCTTCTTGCCCACCTGGGCACACTGCTGGCTCATATTCAGCTGGCTGTCCACCAACACCCCCAGGTCCTTTCTGCCGGGCAGCTTTCCAGCCACTCTTCCCCAAGCCTGTAGCGCTGCGTGGGGTTGTTGTGACCCAAGTGCAGGACCCAGCACTTGGCCTTGTTGAACCTCATACCATTGACCTTAGGCCATTTCTCCAGCCTGTCCAGATCCCTCTGTAGAGCCATTCTACCCTCAAGCAGATCAACCAGTTGCCCAACTTGGTGTGGTCTGCAAACTTACTGAGGCTGCACTCGATCCTCTAGTCCAGGTCATTGATAAAGATATTAAACAGAACCAGCCCCAGTACTGAGCCCTGGGGAACACCACTTGTGACTGGCTGCCAACTGGATCTAACTCCATTCATCCCCACTCTTTGGGCCTGGCCACCCCACCAGTTTTTTTACCCAGCAAAGAGTACACCCATCCAAACTACAAGCAGTCAGCTTCTCCAGGAGAATGCTGTGGGAAATGGTGTCAAAGGCTTTACTAAAGTTCAGGTAGACAACTTCCACAGCCTCTCCCTCATTCACTAAGCGGGTCACTTTGTCACAGAAGGAGATCAGGTTTGTCAAGCCTTTCATGGACCCATGATGACTGGGTTTGATCACCTGTCTGTCCTGCATGTCCTCTGTAATGACACTCAAGATGATCTCTTCCACAACCTTCACAGATACCGAAGTCAGACTGACAGGCCTGTAGTTCCCCAGGTCCTTCTCCCAGCCCTTCTTGTGGATAGGCATCAAACTTGTTAACCTCAAGTCAACTGGGACCTCCCTGGTTAGCCAGACTGCTGAGCTTGAGAAGGCATGGGTGGGGGGAAGGTGGTTTTAGACTTTTTCTTATTTCTCATTATCCTACTCTGATCTTTTGATTGGCAATAAATTAAATTTATTTCTCCAAGTCGAGTCTGTTTTGCCCATGACGGTAATTGGTGAGTGATCTCCCTGTCCATATCTCGATCCACAAGCTTTTCATCATATTTTCTCTCCCCTGTCCGGTTGAGGAGGAGTGATAGAGCGGCTTGGTGGGCACCTGGCACCTAGCCAAGGTCAACCCACCACAAGGGGCTTTAAATGAGAGTGTTGAACATGTTCTTTAAGACAAAATGAAAAGTTTGATTCAGTGACACTGAAACAGCAATGCATACTGTCACGCAGTGATTCTGACATCAAAGGAATTAATGATTTTCTAAAGTTGCAACGGATCTGTATTTAATGATCTAAACCTGTTAAAACCATCCTCTTCCGTATCTGTGGGAGTTTCCTCCTCAGATAAAAGTCAAAGTCAGATCAAAAGAAAAGCGTAAAGAGCTGCTGCTTCTACTAGTTCCACTCCGTTGATTCAGTTGACTTCCTTTATTGCATGAGAAGGTTAATGGTTGGACTCGATGATCTTAAGGGTCTTTTCCAACCTCAATGATTCTATGATTATAAGATAATGTTGCCTCTTGTGTTTGGCAGTTACTGTATTACTTAATACCAGTTAATACTTGATTACTTATTAAATTAATTACAAGTATTAATTACTTGATACTTTCTATCATATTACCTGAAGGAATATAGACAACACAATGTCTGTAACCAGTGTGACAGAAAATAGACCATAGGATTACATTAATAACTTATCCACTCATCTGGACTGTCACTAGAATACCTCTTCAACAAAGACAAGGGGTATCTGAAAACAGCAAATACGGTATTAACTTGAACTGTTAACTATTTTCTATCTAGCTGTCTTTTTAAAAGTTTACAAAAATTACCAGTTCAGTGATATTAATTTAAGATACACACTGGACAGTAAAAATTGCCATTTATAAAGATGGTAATTGGGAGTTAAAAATTGTGTCAATCATTTTCCTGTTTTCAGGTACTCTGCAATCCTGTTTTCTAAAAATGCACTCCTCTCCTATGCAGATAGATCCTACTTTACCTATCAGGCAATAAAAGATAAAGAAAACCAGCACCAAAATAAATCCTATTCATCACTGTGGTATGTTTTCATGCCACAGGTTTTGCTCATACCATCAGCTGTCTATAACTTTCTAAGACCTTAGAGCTGATGATCCACAGAAACAAAACACTGAAAAAACCACACGTTTGAGGAGGAGGAAAGGATGTATAAGTAAACACACTCTTGCGAAGTTGCTTATAAAGTATTATTCTCAGATTTACTACTCCTATATGTTTTCCACTTGAGCTGAGTTTTAGGCTAGCTGGAAACAGTATTGATACTGTTTAGAAGCAACAAAAATTAAAAGAAAGCAGACCCTTCTGACAGGACATGTGTTGAGATATTTTAAGTTGCCAAAAGATAAGACTCCAGAATTTACAATCTCTTCCCCTACTAGAGCATCTCTAAGACAGGGAGTAGATGACATTCTTCATTTTTTTTAGGGAGGAACTAGAGAACTTTAAGGAAACCATAATCTTACTTATCCAGTAACTATCCAATTACTTCAGTTTGTCAGGTATGGCCATAAACCATTCAGACCCATATGAGGGTCTCCTTGCCTTAGCCCAACCAAGACCTCACAGCTTTAATTAAAGTCACTGCCATCAACATCCAAGTGGCAATCAGCCAGCACAGTTTTTTACAATGTAGGTCAGTTTTTCATTGCATTTCATAGCTTACACAACCAGGACACCTAGCAAAACTGTCAAGTCCCATCTTATTGCCAGTAGCATAATGTATGATGGCTTTACAAAAAAAAAAAAAAANCTTTGAGGATCGAATCTCATTGTAAGAATTTTTCTAGTCCTCCTAACAAGGAAGAAAAAGCTTTAAGACATACACACATGTTCTACCAGCTGAAAACTCAGCAAGTAAATAAAATACAAGTAATTTTAAAAGCTTATTTTTGCAAGCAAAACTCTGTTAATATAACATTAGTTGTTTTGTTTTCTTTAATTAAAAATTAGCAAGCCTTACCATTGATTCTGGACAATACTCAGGTGCTCGCTGCAGTAAGTGCTTCAAACGGGAATCACTCTTAGAAGACAAAATCTGTTAGGAAAAAAACATGCCTTAAACCGTATAGAATGTAACTACATACGGAATAATTTTTTCCATTGATTTCTTTGTTTTTAGTTTCACTACTATCTACCCTTCAACAACTTCGGATAACAGTCAATATATAAACAATATAAAGTTAAGATTTTCTTTAATATATCTGTAGTCTTTCAAATATGTTCCACTTTTTATGAAGAAGAAATTTTTATATTTAGACGTGAATGAGAATTTCCTCCTCAAACACTTCAATCAAGAAGTTTTTATTGAATAGGCAGTATGAAAAACATAGAGGATTTCTGCCCTGCGTATCAAAATATTATACAACTCTTATTTACTTATTTAACCTTCTGCTACGCTACCTGACCTCAAGCAACTACACCCCTTCCAAAAACCCCATAACAAGTAATTTTTGTGGAACGAAGATGAACAAAAGTTAGATTATCAAAACTAACAGGGGAATGAATGCTACCCACAGCAGAGCAAGATCATGTTAAGCACTATCTCAGTAAACTGAACATCCAGCAGTTCATGAAACCGGATGGGATGCAACTGAGGACATTGAGAAGCTAGCCACTGTCATTGCAAGGCAGCTTTGCTACCAACTTAAAACCAGCTGGAACTCTCTAGTTTCGATTTATGACTGCTCTCACTTGTCCTCTCGCTACGTACCACTGTGAAGAGCCTGGACGTGTCTTCTAAGCAATGTTATAACATGTACCAGAAGGCTCCTTTGAGGTGCTCGTTCCCTCAGCCTCTCCAGAGAGGGCAGGTGCTGCAGGCCCCAGATCATCTTGGTGATTCTGCTAACTTGTTCCAGTTAACTGATGTCTTTCTTGTAACAGGGGTGAACAAAACTGGACCCAGTATTCTAGATGTGGTCAGCAAGTGCTGAATAAATGGGGAGAATCATTTCTCTAAACCTACTGGCTATGCTCCTGTTAATATAGCCCAAGATGCCCTCTTTATTGTTGCAGCACACTGCTGGCTCGTGTTCAGTTGCTGTCTATATAGCGGTATCCCTGGGTCCTTTTTCAGCAAATCCGCTCCCCAGTGAATCAACCTCCAACTCATATTGTTGCAAGCAATTCTTTCTTCTCCTGCAAGGTGCAGGACTTCGCATTTGTCCTTGCTGAATTTCATAAAGTTCCTGTTGGCCAATTCCTTCCTTCTGTCCAGGTCCTTCTGGATGACAGTCCTGCTGTTAAGATTATCAGCTTTTTCCTTCCAGCTTGGTATTGCCTGAAAACTCAACAGGAGTGGAATCTGTTGCCTCCTCCAGGTCATTAATAAAGATGTTAAACAGGACAGGTCCTAGAAGAGACATCTTTGGTATTCCACTTCTTAATAGCCTGCAGGCAGAGTAGGACCCACTAACCTCCATCTCTGAGCCTGACTATCCAGCCAACTTTTTTACTCATCTAGTTGTCCATCCATCAAAACCACATTATCCTAAAATAGATACAAAAATATTGAGGGAGGCAGTGTTGAAAGTCTTGCCAGAGTTAGCACAAATGACGTCTACTCCTTTCCCCTCATCCAGAAATTCAGCCGTATTATCAAAGGCAATTGGGTTTGTCAGGCATGATTTACCCCTCACGTGCTCAGAAATGTGTTCTGAGAGGACTCTGTCCATGATTTTCTGACGGACTAGTCTGTAGTTTGCTGTATTGGGGACTGTCCTTTGAGGGATGTTTTTTGGAAGATGGGTGAATTCTTTGTGCTTCTCCAGTCATTGAAGAACTCCCTTAAGTTCCACAACTTTTCGAAGGTGATAGACAGTAAACTTGCAGTGACACCAGACAACTCTCTCAGCACCCTCAGATGCAGCCTATCTAGTCCCATGGAGTTGTATGGGTCAAATTTTCTCAAGTAATTCCCGACTCAACCATCACTTATTACTGGTAGTACTCCTCCTTGAACCCCGTCTCTGTGCACAGAGGACTGGGAGACCTTGTTAACAAAGACTCAGGAAAGAAGGCATTCATTACCTCTGACTTATCTGTGTTCGCTGGCACTACATCATGTGCTGCGTTCAGCAACAGTTGCACATTCTTCTGTCTTCAGCCTTTAACTACTGCCATAGTACGTCTTGTTGCCCTTGACGTTCTCTGCAGGTCTCAACTCCAGTTGAGCTTTCTTTCCCAATATAACCTTACATGCCTCTAAATTCCTCTTTTATAACCTTTCCCTGCTTCTACTTTCTCTATACTGCCTTTCTGCATTGAAGCTTGCTCATGTCTTCTCTGTTTAGCCAAGCCACCCTCTTGAAACATTAACATGTTTTCCTGAGGATGGGGATGGACTATTCTTATGCTTGGAGAAGGGTCTGGATAGAGATCCCTGGAGTGGTACAGACATGAATGCTGACAGGAACGGTATCATTGTGAAACTTCCCAGAAATAAACTTAGGAAAAAAAAATCAATTAGAGAAATATAGGCCCACTAATTCCTTGCTACAGTATCTGACAGACAATCAAATAATCACAAGAAGATGACACTGAAACTAAGCTTGGAATAATACTTACCAAGAACGCAAAATAATTAGATATTTGAATCATGTTAGTTGACAAACAGATCTGTAACCCAGGTCTTCTTTTTCAAAGGGCTTGCTTAAAGTAGCTGAATTACTAGTTAGCAGAGTTCCTTAATCAAACCTTCTTCCTTAACTGGCAGGATCAAGAAGGGTCTCCTGTGCCCTTCACCCTAGTTGTGCTGTAGTTACCTTTTACCCATGCAAGGCCTCCCTCAGTATTATCACTGGTGTCCATGTAGATGAGCAGCCAATGGGTAATAGTCTCAGGGTCAAAAAACCACTTGCAATTTCTGCAACATCCTAGATCTGAGTCCCTAAAAACCAAACCACCTTAGACAGCACGTCACATCTGCAGATGAGTGCCTCCATCCCCTGCAAAAGGGAGTCTCTCTCCTGGTGGCACTGTTTACAACCAGTTGATTAGTCAAGATGATTCCCTGATGTTGCTTGCTCCTCCTTACCTGTTCTAACACCCCAAATCTATTCGGCAAGTGCACATCCACAGACAGGCCAAGAAACTTCTTCCTGCTGTCAGGAGTCACAAACTTTCAGCCTCCACCAAGCATAGACGCTGGCCACCCTTCTTTCCATGCAATGCATAGTTCAGGCTACTGTCCTTGAAGGTTCTCCTTGAAGAGCTTGTCTAGCTCCCATTTACACTGAGGCAATGCTTCTATCCTCAGCTGCTTTATCTGACAGTTCAGGAAGCTGATCAGAGCATGACTCCCACAATTTAAGTGCCATTGACTGAAGGAGAGACACCACCCTTTCCCTGCAGTCCGAGATTTGGATGGACACATTCTTCCTCAAGAGCTCCCTCTGGGTTAAGATCTCTAACATGTCATGAGTGGTCGGCCCAGCCAGTGCCAGAGACTGTCCTTCTGGACATAACAGGTGCACACAGTCTCAAGCAGTACATCTGCACCTCCTGCTGGCCCTCTCCACTAGGAACAGCTGCGTTAACACCCAAATTCCTGTCTGTGCATCTTGGTCGCTGGTGTTCCCCAAGCAGTGGTTAAATAGAAATATGGGGCACAAGCCTTCTCTCTTTCCCTGCCATCTCTGGCAAACAACTTAAATGTTTTACGGCACAAACTACCAAGTCTAGGAGAAAAACATTTTTGTATTATCGTTAAAGAAATTATCATGTCAGGATGGTACAGTGTGGTGGTACAGACAAGGCAACAAGTGCATGGCAATTATTTTGGAAAACGTGTTTGGAAAGTCAGAAAAAGGCAAATCATTCAGACAGCTCTTCCCTTACAGTCACCTTCCATGTACGTAACCCTTCACCCTATAAATTTTATGTTTAAGACAAGGGCGTAAGTATCAAATAATACATTCCAAAATGTATTCAACAAAGACAAAGCATTTGAATTGTGCTGCACAAAATGGTTAAGTTACAGAACATGAAAATCAGCAAAAAATTAGTGGACAGCCCCTTCAGACAGTTTGCTGGCCTATATCAAAGGGTCTTTCACAAAATGATGCTGCCAGCCTGATGTGAGGCAACTAAGAAAGTTCCTTATAGAACAATTTGATGAGTGCCGGTCTTGCTTTAGACACGTTCTAGACCTCTCACCACAAAGACTCTAAATATCCTGATTACCTGAGTAGAGAGAGGTAACCCAGATGAGTCAAGATCAGAATATCTTACAAAAACCACAGAAAACCCCCCACAATAATTAGAATTGGTATAACAGAAATGGGACGAAATTTGACAGTAAAAAGCTCAAGGCCTTTCATGAAGGGCTAAGAAGAATTCTTATGATGAACTAGGAACTTCAATGGAACAGAAGAAAGAATCGGACAAATTATTCCAAATGCCTTCTCAATGCAGCTACTAAACCTGCCAATTAAATTTGTTTATATACAGTAATAGATCTCTTTCTCTTACTTACACGTAAGTTTTAACATAATTTTTAAGACTGAGTGCTATACTTTTGTTTATAATACCATGTACAGTTTTGTTTACCTGTATTCAAAGAGATAAACCTATGCTGGAAGGGCTGCAAGAATAATTATAGGAACTGAGAGAATATCTTATGCTAAGAGACTGTAAGACTTTTCCTTGTTTGGCCTAACAACAGGAAAGCTGAAAGGGGATTTGGTTGCATTCTATAAGTATATCAGGGAGGAAGAAGTGCAATTTAAACTAAAAGTTTTGTTAGTACAATCACAGATAAATATAAACTTAATCATAACCAGGTTGCGTGCTTGAGTAGCCCCAAAGCAGGTAATGAAGACAAGAAAAGGGGGGAGGTATGATTTCAGGACATAATTTTAATATAAAAATGTATGTATGCTTTACTGATGTAAAATTTCTATGTATATAAGTTTACATACCCACAAAGTTGTACAACATGCTATCCAAAGGTACAAATCTAAACATGAGCTGTGGAAAAGTATTTTCCAAGCTTGAATTTAAGCACAAACAGCTCTTTGTTATTACCTCATGAACAGAGTAAGTAAGCAGAGTTTTGCTGGACTCACAAAGCCATATATCATAATGAGTATCTTGGATGCTTAGCTAAGAAATAAGAACTGGTAGGAAGAAGGAACAGGACCAACATCTTCTTCATTTTAAATTCCCAAAAACTTGGAAACACACAAGAGCCAGAAATTAGGTAAAATGCTTTAATCCCTCACATTTCCTATCATGCTTATCACTTCTTGACCAAATCCTGACCTCAGATTTGTATTTCTCCTCAACTTCAGTAGAGCCTGTTTTCCATTAGGAAAGGAAGGAGGATTACAGTTTTAAACCTTTAAGTTCTCATTTAAATAACAATAATATTACATCTCATGAATAGCCCATAGTATTCACACACACAAGAAAATAATTTCCTTACAACCCTAATCTTGCAACAACATTGTTTAGAGGCATGATTTTAACTCTGAGCGATAAACCACATTTAAAACAAGCTTACCTGTTCACAGACATCACGGCACATTAAGTTGTCCTTTGCATGGTAACAACAAGACAAGCCTATGGAAGAGCAGGGGGAGGGAAAGAGACATTTAAAAGACTTGAAGCACTTGACTATCACTTCTGAACAGAAGCCCCCACTTGATCAGGACGATTCGTCTTGTCCATAGATGACTGAGAAACTTTCCTTCCCAGAAGACAAAAAAGAACATGAGAAATTTTTGTTCCAAAGTTGACACAGATCCGTTCATTGGGTCTCACAGAAATACCCCTACCCACTCTCTGCCACCAAAATGAGATCTCACTCCCCCTCCTTCTGCTTTTAGCCACACTTCTGCTGCTTAACTTGCACTACTTTGGCACCTTCCAGATTTCTTCATGAGGCAATTCGAGTTATTAACCCAGGGAAAATAAAAAATAAAAAGAATAGAATAACAAAAAGTGAACAAATCCCCACAAAAAAACTCCATAGAGACTACATGTTTTTGTATATTCAATCATCTCACAGAATCTGAAAATGTGAGAACCGGTTAGGAACAGCTAGGTGGAAAAGGAAATCAGAGCAGGAACACAGCTGCTCATTGAAGTCTGTCTTCTTAAAAACTCGGAACAAAACTGCAAGTTGTTTTACTAGTAATGGAAGGGTGGTTTTGCCTGACTAGATGGAAGTCATAGAGCAAACACAGATACGAACACATCAACAGGAAAACAAATGGGAACTGAAGCATTAAGTCATGAAACACCAAGGTTTAAAGCAGCATTTTTAACATTACACTTTGTTCTGCTTTGTTCCCCCTACCATCCAAGTATTTCCTTCATTCAGAGTTAAGCTTGGTAATATAAAATGAATTGCACAACTCCGTGACATTCATTTTCATCCTAACTGCCCAGTGCTTGGAACAGTGTAGTAGAAAACTGACAGAGATTTCCTTCAAAGCTCTTACTTCCACGAGGATCATTTAATGATTACAGATTTCTGCTCAACTGTATGTAGTTCATACATATGTAGTTCATATGTATGAACTACATATCACAACAATACAACATTAAAAGCAATATTGTACAATGATACCATATATAAAGTTGTATATCACAATACCTAGTTGCTAAATAGATTTTGAACAAACCAATAAGAGGGATCTTGGGCATAAATTCCTTCATAATTTTACAACTTACAAGTGTTTTCACCTGAAAGCTTATAGCTGTTACAAGAAGACAGACAATTTAAAAAACAAAAGAATCCACCACGACCAAACCCAAAATTCTCAAATATTGAAATGACATTTAAAGATAAAAGAAAATTTCAGACTGAAAATGTCAAGGAAGTGGGGGGGAGGGGAAATCACTGAAAAGACTCTCCGAAACAGTCAGAATTTAAAACAGCCACTACAGGATTGAGCTACATTTTAATGCAGAAATCTATCTTTCCTGAAGAGGAAAGAAGAGAAAACAAAGTAGGACTAACTGGTGAAGGTTTTCGTTAATAATTAAAACCAGCACAGCAAAACGCCTGTAACAAATGAGGACTGCACCAAAATCCTGCTTACAACATGATGAAAGAATGGAATTGTAAAATTGACTTTAATGTTTTCTTGCCAATTTTCTACCATCGCAGAAAAGGTTTGAGATATGATACAGATGGCTTAAAAATCTTTCTGATTTGAGGGGCTACACATGGGATGTTGCAGGTTTTCCTGCACTATGTTCAGTAAGCTGATCTGTGCCAAAAATCAACTTCATAATTAGCAAACTCTGCTATGTTCAAACTTCAGTTATTATTTCACTTAAATGAAAAGCCTTGCTTTACACTTTCTCAGTTCTGTTATAAAGCTATGGTATTAGAAATGTATTATAAAAATAAAAAATCATTAACTTTGAAGAACAGTTTTTCTTAAGCCAAGAGTTGCACTTATTTTCAGAAACATTTCTAAATTTCAGTGCCTATGCAATCAGACTGCAAACACATTAACACAGTGCTGCAGAAAATATTCAGGTTCACAATGAAAAGATACCCAGCAAATTAACTGTCATAAGTAAAAAAAAAAAAAAACAAAAACCAACAAACAACCAAACGTACTTAAACATAGGTTTTACTTACAACCAGAAATACTGGCTGCTCAAACATGTTTTTATTGTTTCGTTTCATCCTAAGTCCCAGAAATTTTTCATTATATAAATTTTTATTGAAGTAACTGCTACATTTAAGAGGTCGAAGAATTCAGAGTTCTCAACATATAAAGAGAATTTACCTTGGCTTAGGTGACAATGCATAGGTTTAACTGCATATACCACTATGATTTGAGTTTGTGAATATCCTAGGCAACATTTTATTAAACGCTCCTTCATATAGACTATTTAATACTCTGTGGCCTTTTGTTCATTAGTTTTCAGCTGCTCTCAACCCTCCTATTATGAGCTAACACACATCCAGGATAGTTCTTCTCAATCACTTCCACTGCTGAGTTTCAAATCTTATCAATTATACCGAAGACTGTAACAATGAAGTAACAATATACTAAACTTTACGGTCATTTAATTCCTTTTATACAAAATCCTAATCAGTTGATGGTATCTTGAATTAGCAGCAAACCAAACCGGCCCAGAGTGATCTTTAGTGCTTAAGTCAGAAATGGAAATTATTAACAACATCCTTTCCAAACAATTCCTCTGTTCTCTTTTCAGTCAAGCTCTTCTGAAATGTTTTATGACATCTCTTTCAGTCAGTCCCTTACTTTCTCATTCCCACTTTCTCTAGTTTTACTAAAATTTTCCCAATTTTATTCACGACCAACTATGAAATATCTACACTTCCTTCTTTGATAAGATCTGCTATCTCTGCAATAGGAGTAAGTTTATCAAGGGAAAGCTGGACTAGAGTATGTCATATTTCATTCCACTTGCTTTTTACTGCCTTCTTTCTAAAACCATGCCTCATTAGAAATCAGAGCTATAGAACAATGAAATGCCACAAATGCCTCAGTGATTGCAGTCTTCTGCTTTAAAGTAGTACATATTTTGTATTTTCCATTCCTGTGACAGCATTACCACCATGATCCATTTATTAAAAGCTATTTGCCAATATCTGTGCTTGCGCTGCCTTCTTTCTTCCATTACTCTTTTTTTTGGTCCTGTCAAGAAATTATCGGCTATCACAACTTTAATGCTGGAAACTATTTTACCACTATCCTTCCCTCTATTAAACACCTTTCCTTCACTTTAAAAAAAATCCAATACCTTGCTCAGCACCCTTCTTCTCTTTTAGAATGTCTGCAAAACCACACGGAATACAAGCCTTGGGATACAAGGGCTGCTCTGACACTTCACATGGCAATCCAGAAGTCAGGTTTTACCCATGTGGAGCAAGACAACAGCTCTCCTCCCTTTCAGGCCACGACCTTGGGTCTTTACCTGTTGCCAGCGTGACAGCCTAAGGCACAAATCCCGGCCCCGAGCCGGGTAAGTGAAGGGGTCCACCCCCATGGCGCTGCCAGGCAGGATGCGGGAAAGACGGCCGCACCCCTGCATCCCGCTCCTCGCTGCCGCTGCTATTTTAGCCCCCTCTCTCCGGTAACCGGCTTTCCCGCTAGGGTGCTCTCCGCGGGGAGCCGGACACCGAGATAGCGGGAAGGCGACGGACAGCAGGAAGGCGACGCTGCCCCTTCCTGGCAGCGCCCGGAGAGCCACCCCCGACCCTCACCTGCTGCGGCCCCGCGCCCGCCGGCCTCCCGCTCCCGCGGGGCAGGTGCGGGCGGCCGTGGGTGCCGGCGCGCCGTCCCCCCTCTCTGCAGGCTCCAGGCAGGAGGGACCCGCGGCGTCGGGCCGCGCCCCATCCCGGCGGACGACGCCACCCCGCCAAGGCTCGGCACCCCGCGGAC